>LR753476.1:131595-213841 GCA_902729485.2 Mus minutoides
AAGAACAACATGAACTAACTAGTTCCCCCTGCGCTCATGTCTCTAGCTGCATATATGGAAGAAGATGGCCTAGTTGGCCAACATTGGGAGGAGAGGCCCTTTGGTTATACAGACTCTATATGCCCCAGAACAGGGGAATGCCAGGGCCATTACGTGGGAGGGGGTGGGTAGGGGAGCAGGGCGGGGACGCGGGAGGGTAGGGGAAATTTTTTGGATAACATGTGAAATGTAAATGAAGAAAATATCTAATAAAGAGAAAAAAAAACTGAAAAAAAAAAAAAAAGAATTTCGTACTCGTGTAAGAAACACACCTTTGATCTGAACAGCAGGTTTAGTTCTTGCTTAGTTTGGAATGAATCAGAACCCTCGCTTCTCACTGCTCCTCTTCCCTTGTAACTCCACACCCACTTGCTACTTCACTACTACACCAGTTCTACGCAAAGATCCCTGCATCTGGTTTGAGGAGGGAGAGAAAATAAGCAGCATGACTGGAGGAAACACTGTGCCGTGTGATTTTTGTGGGGATCACCTGAATTAGTGATACTTCCTGAAATGAGTTAGTAAGAATCAACCTACAAGGAGCTAAAGGAAGGAAAGTATAGAGGGTTCAAGTCCTCATTCTAATGAGGTGAATAGAGAGATAAGGCAAAGCTCCATTTACACCTTCATTTGAACAGAGAAGCACCCAAATGGGTCAAGTGGTTAAAGCCAGCCTCTTAGCCAGAGTTCCCAGGCAAAGCAGGCTATCAGAGAGAAGTACTGACACCCAACATTCAGGAGACAGTTCCTCAAGTGTGCTGAACATTCTGGCCACAGTGGGCTCTCCAAGACTTGGAAATCCTGGTTTACCTTCTAGATGGATGATTGTCAACCTAAGTGGCAGCTGGCTTGTGGATTGTGAGATCAGTGAAGAGGGTTACAGGCAGCGTCTCAAAGGAACCAGGGTGAACAGAGTGTCAGCCTGTGTCTGTAAAAAACACTGATTAACCTTTCCACTCCTCTCTCCCCTCTCCTTTGCCTCCCTCCTCTCTCCCTTGCCCTCATGTCCATTATAACTCACGATTATAAATGTATCTGTGTCTAAGATGCAAACGTACATGCTCATGAGCGCCACGCATGCCTGGCATCTGCCATCCACTCAGGACAGAAAACTTGTCACTGCTATTGCTTCTTAAACTTCCTTACTGCCCTCATTTTTTATGTATTTTCATTTACTCAGTACATGAAAATAATAATGTTCAGTCGACCGCTAGTGAAGGGAGGCCTTGGAGACTATGACCCGTGGACAGGCAGGAAAGGGAAATCAGGTGACCCAGTGTGTGCCAACAGCAAAGTACTGAGTGTCCCCAGGTGGTCAAAGACTGCAGACAGCAGCCCCACCTCTTTCACTTTTCTTCTATTTTTTCATATTTATCCAAATCTTTGCAGATTTTTAAGTTATTAAGCATTTGAATGATGAAGATAAAGGCGGGGGTAGATGTGATAACTGTACCTGGAGTGGCCATGAGCATTTGGGGATCAAGAGCACATCAGCCTCATTGTTAGCCCAATGCTGCCTCCCAACTTCATGCATCAACATTTGTAACTCCATGCACTGCAACCATTTTCTTTCAAATCTTTAGCGGTATAATTTTTTTCTTTCTTCATTCTTTTTTTTAATTAGATATTTTCTTTATTTACATTTCAAATATTATCCCCTTTCTTGGTTTCCTCTCCAAAACCCTCACCTCCCCCCCATCGTTGCTCACCAACCTACACACTCCTGCTTACTGGTCCTGGCATTCCCCTATACCGGGACATAGACAAGGACCTTTCCTTGTCACAGGACCAAGGGTGTCTCCTCCCGTTAATGGCCAACTAGGCCATCCTCTGCTACATATGCAGCTGGAGCCATGAGTCCCACCATGTGTACTCTTTGATTGGTGGTTTAGTCCCAGGGAGCTCTGGAAGTACTGGTTAGTTCAAACTGTTGTTCCACCTATGGGGCTGCAAACCCCTTCAGCTCCTTGAGTCATTTCTCTAGCTCCTTCATTGGGGACCCTCTGCTCAGTCCAATGGATGGCTGTGAGCATCCACTTCTGTATTTGTCAGGCACTGGCAGAGCTTCTCAGGAGACAGCTGTATCAGGCTCCTGTCAGCAGGCTCTTGTTGGCATCCACAACAGTGTCTGGTTTGGTTGTTGTTTATGGGGTGGATCCCCAGGTGGGGCAGACTCTGGATGGTCATTCCTTCAGTCTCTGCACCATACTTTGTCTCTGTAACTCCTTTCATGGGTATTTTGTTCCCCCTTCTAAGAAGTATGGCAGTATCCACACTTTGGTCTTCCTTCTTGAGTTTCATGTGGTCTGTAAGTTATATCGTGGGTATTCTGAGCTTCTGGGCTATCAGTGAGTGCATATCATGTGTGTTCTTTTGTGATTGGGTTACTTCACACAGGATGATATCTTCCAGATCCATCTATTAACATTTATTTCTGTGTCTTTCCAATAAGGCTCCATCTTCTCAAGGTTCCATAACCTGTCTAAACATCATCACTATCTAGAGACCATGCCTTCAGTGCCTACTGAGACATGTATGATCAAACCTCTGCACACCTTTATTCTCCAAGCTATCTCACTGGCCCTTGCTGGCATTTAGTTTAGGCTCTGCCCTACAGTTACCTGGCAACAGCCAGGCGTTCCTGACTCATTCATTATAAAGGGGGCTGATTGCCCTCTCCTCACTCTCTTGGTCTCTTGCTCTCTTCTCCTTTCCCCTTGCTTTTGCTCCCTTACCCTCTTCCTCCTCTCCTAATCCCATCACCCCATCTCTCTCACTTGCTCATGGCTGATCTCTCTCTCTCTCTCTCTCTCTCTCTCTCTCTCTCTCTCTCTCTGTGTGTGTGTGTGTGTGTGTGTGTGTGTGTGTCTGTTCTCCCCCCATCTCTCTCAACTCCCCTCCCTATGCCCTGAATAAACTCTATTTTATACTATACCCTTCATGTAGCTGGTACCTCAGGAGAAAGGGATATCTCAGCATGGACCCTCAGAGGGACTCACTCACCCCCACCATACTGCACCTCCCACCAAACATATCCCTTCCTTCTTATCATTTTATAAAACACAGCATCCCTGATATGATGATGTTATTAAAACTTGCAGTTCATGAGTATTTCTGCAATCATGGAAAAAATGCTGAATCAGCCTTGCTTGCTTCATCCGTTATTTGGGGCATTTCAATGCCACTTATTCTGGCTCCTTCCCAGAGGTGGAAGGCTACAGAACAGAACTCTTTGTGAGTAAATGAAATCAGGGTCTCTCCTCCTTCATGGACTTCTGGAAGATGACACTCCAGGAAACAATGGTTATTGAGGAAGGAAAATAGAGGAGGGTTTATGTTTAGTATTAATTACACAACTGAAAAACCGCTCCCTCTCTGATCACAGAGCTGCCTCGGGAGCTTCTCCCTCATTGTTCGCTGCATGTCTACTGGGGACATCTCTGACAGCTTGTGAATCAAACTAACTGTAACTCTTACTTGCTTATGAAAAAAAATGACACATGCGTTCTCCTAAATTAAGTCTTTCTCACACAAATTATAGGTTGCCACTATAGATCAAGCAACATGTATTCTGAATTCTGACTGTTGAAGAGTTAGCTAGTGAGCAGGGAAAGGAGATACTTTTCTTTGCAGTCACACTCAGGTTGATTCCCTACCCCCACGTTCTGTGACCAAAGGGAAGGGATAGAGAAGCCTTGGTTCACCACAATTTGTGGTGAGCAGTTTATTATGAACTGCTCCTTCACATTAAGCTGGAGGAAATGAAATCGTGGCATGTAGGAATGTCCTAAATTCCCAATTAAATTAGCAGCTAATTTCAGGCTAGAATTGAGAGCTTTCATTGAATGTAGTGATCCTGACTAGTTTTACTGATCTTGATAGGAGTTAGACACTTCAGTCCTCCACATTTAGAACCCATGGAAACATGAGCATCAGTCAGAACTGGGATTCTCATCTAAACTGGTCACCTGCCATGCACAGTCTCTTGCTCACCACACCCGGGACTCTAGCTGCTTCATACCTTTGTCCAGTAGAAGGGAACTATGAACTGGGAGATGAAGTTGGAGAAAGGACTGTTCCATGGGTTCAGTCACTACTATTAGAAACAAACAAAGATTAATCCCGGTAGGAAGCAACCGACTGTTTTTCCACATTAACTAGGGTCCAACCTCACAGTCTTGGCAATTGGCTAGTTTTTAAACATTGGTCATAAAGAAACTGAAGGGAAGAGGGGAGGGGATGGGCTGCTCCATCAAGTTCCAGAAAGAGATGTGGAGAGACTTAGTTCTACCAGAAGTGGAAGAAAAACAGAATAACATGAAAGTTTCACAATGTGTGGGAGATTGATGTAATATTAGCCCTTGGTGAGCTAGATTCCTCAGATTGAAAAATATTTTTCCAATACCACTGGCTGGGAGGAAGTGCCAATTCTGGTGTCCAAGGCTCGGTGCATCTGTTTCCAGCTAGCCTTGGCTTTGCTGTCGGCAGGAGAGCCATCCTGTTCCCTCTGCTAACTTATCAGTAGTGACTGTGGAGGGACAAGCTCCCTGCTTTATTTACAGTCTGGGGGAAAGTGCACCTTGAAGTAGCTAAGTTCAATACAAGCCTTCTGGCCTTCATCTCCTTCCCTCTGGGTGAAAGACTGGCTTATTCCATAGTTTGTGACAGCCATGGATGTCTTGGATCTTATCTGCCATGTTTCAGGTGACGTGGGAGTGCTGCTCCCTTGGGATAGTCTAACTGATTTGCTCACATTGATCGGATTTTCTTTTCCTAGTGTGCACAGCCCATGAAAGCAACCACTTAATATTTTCATTGAGGACTAATAAAGTCACATTCACTCCTCTTCCTGGAGGCTGGGGTAAGAGGGAGGCCTTCCTTCCTCACCAAGACAAAAAGTTCCACTTTCTTGATTCCTTGCCCCTGCCTTTTCCCACAGTTCAGGAATTCCCCTCATCCCTTGGACAGAGACTGAAGATGCTTTCTCGTTTATTTCTCCCGGGTTTATGGACAGTGGTGAGAATCTCCTGACTTTGTTAGGTTAGTACTAATTATATCTGTTTATTTGATGGGAAATCTTGTTGCCTCTTATAAGTGTTGGTCTGTTTGATTAGATATTGGCAAAGCAGAAATTTACCTTATAGTTTTAATGTGATATAAATTTGGGCATTTATCTTGTTCATATCCTTATGGCTACTGAAAATTGAATCATAAATATTGATCATTAAATAGCTTTGATAAACACTAGGAGTCCCCAAGATTATATAAGGGAAATCCATCATTTCTGCCTGTTTTGGACAACAACTGGGATAACCAGTATAAGTGGAGTGGGTAGCATGAAGTTAAATGTCACGTGGGCACTGCTGATTAAAAGCCTGACTCCTCAGCAAAAAGAGCAATGTGTGGAGTCACGCTACCCAAGAGAGACAAATGTGTGCGCATTGCAACTGACACTTTCAGAATCCCTTTATGAAAAGCACTATCCTGAAATCATTATAAACAATACTTCTTTAAATGACACAGCAAACCTCTAGTAAGGACTCTTTCATTCCCCTATGTGTGGAGGTCAAGCATAGAACTGAAAATAAAAATCAATAGGGATTTGTAAAATCCTTAATTCATATAGGATAAATAATCTTATAATGAATGTAGAGCCACTGCATCTGTGGGCAACAGCTTAATTTTACTTATTCTCTCTCTCTCTCTCTCTCTCTCTCTCTCTCTCTCTCTCTCTCTCTCTCTCTCTAAAAAAATGGCATGCCTGGTGTGAGGTTTCCATAAGAGCAAAAGGTAGA
Source organism: Mus minutoides (assembly GCA_902729485.2). NCBI lineage: Eukaryota > Metazoa > Chordata > Mammalia > Rodentia > Muridae > Mus > Mus minutoides. The sequence goes on from LR753476.1 coordinate 137,430, forward strand.
GAGTAACATTAAAGTTCCTGTGAGGCCCAGCCTTTCTCTGTGTTATCCTGCCCAGTGCAATCTTGGCCCAGAGCCAGGGTTCAGAGGAAAGATCAGATGAATCTGTGAGCATAGAGTTAGAAACAAGAGGAACTCACAGAATCAAGTTGGAGTCCAAAGTAACTCGGCCAGCACTTAAAGCTGTAGTTTCTCAGTTCCTGGGATCGCTCACAAAATAAAACTGCCAGTCTTACTGCAGAAACAACCGCCCTTGGCTCCACCTACATTTGGGTCAATGAATATCAGAAGAATGCAAAATGTGGAGAGAGAGTCTGAGGTGGCCAGATTCTTTTACACTCTTGAGTCTGCAAGGGATTGGGACTGACTTGCTTTGACAAATGGGAAGTGACAGTGTGCAGTTCCACAGCCCAAGTCGCACGGGGACATGCCAGTCACCTTCTCACTTCTGAGAGTGCTGCTTTGAGATGGCAGCAGAGGCCTGCATGGCCTAGGGAAAGACACATGGCCAGACTTGGAAAACAGAACCAAAGCATCTGAGTTTGCCAGAAGCAACTGCCACACAGACCTCCAACTAGAGCCTAGGGCATGGCCAGGACTTCGACTGAACCCAGTCGTCTGGTTCAGCCACAACCAAATCAGAATCTGCCCCACACCTGCCCCCCTTTCCCACACCATGAGGATGAAGGTCTCAGTGTTTTTCAACCTACTATTTTTAGGTGATTATTTTTGCAGCAATAGCTGATGAAAACACATTCCCAAATGAAAACAGACTTCTGCTTAGGCAAGGTGGTGCATAGCGTGAAAAATTACATGCTGCTCCCTCAGAAACCACTGCACGGGAGTCAACATTTTATCTAACTTCAGCCTAGCACACATCAAGTCAGTCCTTTTAAAATCTTTGCACTGACTGAGCGATATTTTTGCTTGGCATGAGAAGCACCAAGTTTCTATGTTATGCTAATGTAGTTTATTCAAAGTAATCAATAAATATGGTTTTTAACTGAATTTTCCCATTAGCCACATCTTCTATTCCAAGGCTGGTCTGAATTTTTGTTTCCTGGCAGAAAACGTGCCTTCTTTTTGCTTTGGCAGGCTTCGGTTCATACGTTATTCATTTTCTCCTCCATACCTCTACATTGCCTTCTGGGCTGGGCTTGCTCCATCCTGTCAGCAGCTGGAGTCTGCCACAGGAGGAGCCTTGGCCTGAGTGGTTTACATGAGCGTTCAGGCTTGGACCTGCAGAAATAACGGGGATAATGCTACCTCTTCAGCTCTGGAGACATCAGAAATAAGAAGCCCTTCAGGGAGATGTTAAAAAGAATATCAAATCTCCACAGGTTTACACTTCCCCAAGANGCTCCATCCTGTCAGCAGCTGGAGTCTGCCACAGGAGGAGCCTTGGCCTGAGTGGTTTACATGAGCGTTCAGGCTTGGACCTGCAGAAATAACGGGGATAATGCTACCTCTTCAGCTCTGGAGACATCAGAAATAAGAAGCCCTTCAGGGAGATGTTAAAAAGAATATCAAATCTCCACAGGTTTACACTTCCCCAAGAATCTGTGCATCCTACCTAACAACTAACATAATATACAACAAAAAATTTAAATGTGTGAATGTGAATATTCCCATAAATGCATGAAGCTTCCATACATATATGTACAGAGTATGTTCTCCATGATTTCTTCTTTAGAGAAAATCAGATGGTTTCAAGAATGACCAGAAATGAAATTCAGGACATATTCCAATTTTTTGTTGACATATTTAAGGATATCTTCTCATCTGCTCCTGACACTTGACAACAAAAGCCCACAACTGACTGCAGACATTTACTTCAATAGCCTTCAGCCTTTGAGGACTCTGAGGGTCAAGAAGGTGCTATACTTTACATGCTGCCTTTTTTTTTTTTTTTTTTTTTTGGTTTTTCGAGACAGGGTTTCTCTGTACAGCCCTGGCTGTCCTGGAACTCACTTTGTAGACCAGGCTGGCCTCGAACTCAGAAATCCGCCTGCCTCTGCCTCCCGAGTGCTGGGATTAAAGGCGTGCACCACCACGCCCGGCTACATGCTGCCTTCTTAAGAAGTAACAGACATAGGCCTGGATATTCTCCTAAGATCTGTCATTGAAGAATTAGACGATGTAATGAATACACTGGAAATTCTGTTCAAAGTGTCATAAGGCCTTTTGTCCTTCATTCACACATTCTTTGCTGAATTCATTCAGCAAATACTGCCTCTCTATCACATGTCAGGCTCTGGGATCTGTGTTTGATGCTGGACACACAATATTGAAAATACCCAGTATCTCAGGTAGGGTTTTACTACTGTGAATAGACACCATGACCAAGGCAACACTTATAAGGACAACATTTAATTGGGGCTGCCTTACAGGTTCAGAGGTTCAGTTCATTATCACCAAAGCTGGAGCATGGCAGCATCCAGGCAGGCATGGTGAAGAAGGAGCTGACAGTTCTACATCTACATCTAAAGGCTGCAAACAGAATACTCACTTCCAGAAAGCTAGGATAAGGATCTTAAAGCCCACACCCACAGTGACATACCTACTCCAATAGAGCTGCCTTCTAATAGTGCCACTCCCTGGGCCAAGCATATACAAACCATCACACAGTCTGAACAAATATGTACCAGATATAAATATATAATTCCAGTGGGATTTATTGATCACTGCAGGGGGAACATGGGGTCCCAAAGCAATTTGGCATGGAAAAAATGTGGAATGAGGGAGTAAAGATATTATAAGCTAGTCTGAATATTTGTTTTAAAATAGCCTTAACCAAAGAAGGTGGGTAGGAACAACATGAAGGTATCAGTCATCCAGGACCCAGGGGAAGAAAGTTCTGCACAGTGGACTTAGATATCGTGTAATTCATAAGATCTGAAAGGAGGAAAATGGGGTGTGAGGCACATACAGAACACCAGGTCTTAGAGCATACTGGGCATGTGCACTTTTTCAGGCATTGGAAGCATCCAGAGCTGGTGCCCAGCCGGGCTCAGCTCACAGTCTACAGGTGATGGTTTTCCTTTGGACCTGAATCTCTGATCAGTGCTAATGTTACTGGGTTGTAACTGCTCCCTTTTTAGTTGTCAGAGGATGCAGAAGACATCAGGATTTTCTTAGTCTCCCTTAAGAAAATAACTCAAGAGTGGACTCAAAAGAAAAAGTCAAAGACAATTTTATTAGCACTTAAAAGAAAACTCAGGGCAGGCAAGCTGTAAAAGCCTCAGCAGTGTGGAGGAAAGAATTAAAAAGCCATGCCATTTAAGCTGCCGTGAAGGTCGGATACGTGGTAGATGAGTAAGACAGCCCAAAATGTTGGGAGAACACAAACTGCTGAGGAACGCATTCTGAGAAAAGAGAAGAGAGATGTCACATTCTATTGAATAATTCAGAAAAGGAGGCCAACTTAAAGCTTCGCAGTTGTGCCCCTAAGTTGCAAAAGTACAATATATCATTAAAGGACCAATTATTCCGCTCATCTCTTTAACAAGGCTTAAGGTGAACCCACCTTCCTTCCCAAGGGTGATTCCTTGGCCGGTGATTGGCACAGATAACTGCATGTTAAGTCTCCACTCTGGTCAGAGATTCTGCTCTCTTAATCAGATGGAATTTCCCCATAATGAGCCTCTATTCCTATTTCTAGCACCAAGAACTTGTATTCTTGGTCACAGACAAGTGGTGAGATGTGCCAAATCAAATCCCCTCCTGCATGAGCTGTGTGATCTGAACTTGAGTCTTCTCATCCATGAGGAATCCACCCCAGGATGCCTCATTTCTCAAATTCTGTGATCTCTGAGCCATGCTTTCTTTTTCTTGTCAGGAAAAGGGGAGTTGTATGTCCTGAGCAAGCATGGCTGTTTTAATCTAATAAGTGGGAGTGATTCTCTCCAAAGACAAAGCTATTAGTGAAACGTAGTTGCAGTGTTTCTGAGAGTAGCCTGTGGTCTGATGGTGACAATGTGCTTTCCAAAGACAAAACACCTCCTATGTAAACTATGCAAATAACAGGTTGGTGTGTATATTCAGGCAGACTGCAGTAGAATAGCCTTAAAATAAAATCTTGAGAAATGCAGTTTGCCCCCTTTCTGGTTTTTGTTTTGGCTTGTTTTTTGTTTTTTGTTTTAGTTTGGCTTGGGTGTTTGTTTGTTGGCTGTGATGGATCTGCCTGAGTCGTCACTTGTGTCTGTTCTCTAAGGAATCACAGGACCCAGCCTGATTGGCACAGTGTGTATCCCCACACATCTGCAGCCCCTCTTTTCTCATTTATTACTCGTCCCCTGAAAACTTGTTATTATGCCAGAGTGAAAGGTCCATTTGGTGCTCACGGGGAGAGCCAGTGTTGGAGTCCAGCACTGGAAGGCTGGGCCCTGAGGATGTGTGCAACACTAAACCTTGCTCCCTGAGTACAAGTGCAGCACTGGAAGGCTGGTTCCCTGCTAGGCTGTCCCAGGAGGATGGCATGAGACACCATCTATGGGGACAGATGAACAAAGATTTGGAAACTTGCCTCAGTACTGAAGAGGCCCTGCTCACATCTGTGACCAGCAACTCCGTTCTGCATCCATAAAGGAAAATACATGTGCCTGCTTCAGGAGTCATCCATGTGCTCATGAGTGGAGCATGAAACTTTCTCTTCCAGAATCCCAATCTTTCCAAAGAAATCATTCTGGTGTCATGCTCTGCATGCAATGTTTTTATCTCATGTTGACTGGAAAGTGAAAGTTGCACATACTCATAGTACAAGCTACATTCTTGCAGCTCCCTGCACAACTTGTAGTCAGCTGGGCCTCTAGGGGATTCTCCTCCCCTCAGCCATTACAGTTGCTTAAGTTGCCTTGAGCCAGGGCCTTGTAAATTTTGGAGTTTTGTTTCCTTCCTGAGCCCTCAAGATTCACTTACTTCCTAGGACTTATGAGTTTATCTCTTTCTTTTATGAAGTAATGCCTCAATAGAGGAGAAAGAGCTACTGGCCACCCTGTTCCTTAGTTTTCTGTGTGAATTAACACTTGCTGAGAAAAAATAGTCACTAAAACTCTGAATGTAGGATGACACTTGAGGTCAGGTAGGATTGGCTAGATTCCCATGACTACAGCTGTTTTTTTTGTTTGTTTGTTTGTTTGTTTGTTTTTGTTGTTGTTGTTGTTGTTGTTTTTAGGTAGTTTCTTAATTTACATTTCAAATGCTATCCTGAAAGTTGCCTCTAGCCTCCCAACCCTCTGCTCCCCTACACACCCACCAACTCCCACTTCTTGGCCCTGGAGTTCCTCTGTATTGGGGAATAAAAAGTTTGCAATACCAAGGGGGCCTCTCTTCCCAATGATGGCAGACTAAGCCATCTTCTGCTACATGTGCAGCTAGAGACACGAGCTCTGGGGGTTCTGGTTAGTTCATATATTTGTTCCACTTATACAGTTGCAGACCCCTTCAAGTCCCGGGGTACTTTCTCTAGCTTCTCCACTGGGGACCCTGTGTTCCATCATATAGATGACTGTGAGCATCCACTTCTGTATTTGCCAGGTACTGGCATACTCTCATACGAGACAGTTATATCAGGGTTCCTTCAGCAAACTCTTGCTGTCCTATGCAATAGTGTCTGGGTTTGGTGACTGATTATGGGATGGTGGGGTAGTCTCTGGATAGTCCATCCTTTCATCTTAGCTACAATCTTTATCTCTGTAACTCCTTTCATGGGTATTTTATTCCCTATTCTAAGGAGGAATGAAGTATCCACATGTTGGTCTTCCTTCATTTTCTTGTGTTTTGGAAATTGTATCTTGGGTATTCTAGGTTCCTGGGCTAATATCCGCTTAACAGTGAGTACATATTAAGTGACTTCTTTTGTGATTGGGTTACCTCACTAAGGATAATACCCTCCAGATACATCCATTTGCCCAAGAATTTCATAAATTCATTGTTTTTAATAGCTGAGTAGTACTCCATTGTGTAAATGTACTACATCTTCTGTATCCATTCCTCTGAGGAAGGACATCTGGGTTCTTTCCAGCTTCTGGCTACTATGAATAAGGCTGCTATGAACATAGTAGAGCATGTGTTCTTATTACCAGTTGGAAAAACTTCTGGATTTATGCCCAGGAGAGGTATTGCTGGATCCTCCAATAGAATTATGTCCAACTTTCTGAGGAACCGCCAGACTGACTTCCAGAGTGGTTGTACAAGCTTGCAATCCCACCAACAATGGAGGAGTGTTCCTCTTTCTCCACATCCTTGCCAGCATCTGCTGTCACCTGAATTTTTGATCTTAGCCATTCTGACTGGTGTGAGGTGGAATCTCAAGGTTGTTTTGATTTTCATTTCCCTGATGATTAAGGATGTTGAACATTCTTTCAGGTGGTTCTCAGCCATTTGGTACTCCTCAGTTAAGGATTCTTTGTTTAGCTCTGTACTCCATTTTTAATGTGGTTATTTGATTTTCTGGAGTCCAGCTTCTTGGGCTCTTTGTATATATATTGGATAATAGTCCCCTATCAGATTTAGGATTGGTAAAAATCCTTTCCCAATCAGTTGGTGGACTTTTGTCTTATTGACAGTGTCTTTTGCCTTATAGAAGCTTTGCAATTTTTTAAGGTCCCATGTGTCAATATTGATCTTGCAGCACAAGCCATTGCTGTTCTGTTTAGGAATTTTTCCCCAGTACCCATATCTTTGAGGCTTTTCCCCACTTTCTCCTCTATAAATTTCAGTGTCTCTGGTTTTACGTGGAGGTCTTTGATCCATTTAGGTTTGAGCTTTGTACAAAGAACAGGCAGAACCCTCCCAGGCTGACACCTCTCCTCTGGCTGGGAAGGTGCTCGGATATCTGGAGCCCGAAACTGGGTCTGTCCCAGAAGCTGTGTTGCTTCTGCCTGTCCCAGAAGGTGTGTCACTTCTGCAGTCTGCACTCTCACCTGTGCAGACTGGTCTCTGAGGGGCCTGCGACCCAAGATTGACTTCAGTTTTTAGTTGGAGCAAATCTTTGAAAAACAATTCTTTAGTGTGATGGAAGAAATAAAGATCAACACTTCTGTGCTCGATAGGACCCGTGAGGTTAATAGAGCTGAGCTTCAAGGTCTCTGAGAGGCTGTGAGTTCCTTGGAGGCTGGCAGTTTTATGAGTCTCAACTGCTTTAAGTGAGGGAAAGAGAAAAATCAGAACCTCAGAGAAGTGCAACCCAGAGATTTCACCTTGAAGTCACACTTACAGAGGAGAGGTTACCTATATTACTGTGTACATAAAATCTACCAAGTCAAAGCATCTGTATATAAATCTTTTATCTAAATGACATGGGTTGGTGTGCACACGTTATTCAGTGTTATAAGCATTTCTATAGCTAGAGTATAGGATGGTGGAATTGTCCTCAAATCAAAGTGATCACCAAGAATCATGGTCTCCTACTTGTACATGTTGGGCATAGGTGGGTTAGCATTCTATACCATGCATAGGTTCTATACCATGCATAGGTTCCAAACCATGCATTGCTTACAAACTCACTGTCTATAATACAAGACAAGAGGAGACAAGAAAATTCATAGTGAACCCACTGGTTCCAGATGCTACATGTAGAAGGACTAAAGTTGTGGTTAATTTCTATTGCTAAGCTGCAGAGTATAGAATCCCCAGTAGACACTGCAGTGTGGCTGTTAAGCCCCTAAGTTGGGTTAATGGGAGGAAAAGGACGCACCCTAAATGTGAAGAGCCCCATCCCCGAGGCTGAGGTGTCAGAATGAACACAAAGGAGGGAGCCCATGAGGACGCAGTGTGAGCCAAGCCCTCAGACTCTTACTCCTGTCTCCTCACCACCACGACGGACAGCACCTTCAAGCCTCCATCACAGATGTTCATCCCATAAATCAAAGCAGATCATGGTCAAGATGCTGACCAGTGGCACAAAGACAGAGAGGAGGTCAGTATGTTTCAGAGCAATGCCTCGGTTTACTGCTAGATGCTGGGTATCTAAAACTACACCAAGTATTATGCTATTTATAGCATAATACTTGCATGGGAGCATTGCATTTATTTATTAAAATATTCAGTTTTACTCTTAGGAACCCTTCATAAAAACCCATTCCTTCTGACTTCCTCTTGAGTTGAGAATACTATGGGTATCCTCACCTGTCCTGTCTCCCAGGTGAGTTTCAGAACCTGGTGTCTTAACTTCCTTGGCAACCCAGATATTATGCTGTGCATTTTATCGCCCAGTGTCCAGGAGTGTAGTCAGTCCTCACACATTTTCCCCACAGGGCTGACTGGCTGTCACAGATTGTTTATGGCTTGGTCTTTGGCTAGATGACCTTGAGAAATGAGCCAGCCAGCATCAGCTTCTGTCTGGAGCATTTCACCACTTGACCCTGTGCTGATGCTGCATTCTGTGATGCCCAGACTCTGCGCAAGACCCCACCCAAGACCTGCCCGCCATTGTTCTCTGCACACTGAAACTCAAGCATTCTTTGTCCCTGCTCTAGAGAGCACAGCTGTGGCCTTCCCTGGGGACCTCCACTGTCTCCCAGTAAGAACTGAACATTTATCCACCTGATGAGTGATCTCTGATTCCCTCAGAGGCTCTATTTTCGAGAATTGAATTGACAGTTGATGGTAAACAGTTCAAGCTTAGAAATGCCAATTTACTGCTGTCAGTGACTATAGACGTAACTTATAATTTGACTTGATGAGTCCTTTCTTCTCTAACTTCATTTGGCTGGAGAGCGATGGCAATGGCGTGTGAATGGTAATTTCATTCTTCCCACCTGTTTTCATAGTGTGCTCTCTGAAAAGCTCTCTGGTCATCTTCTTACACATCCGGGTAAGTGGGACCGCCACCCATTGTCCAAGTTGGAAAACTTAGATTCCCTTTTAATCTCTCTGACCTACAGCAATCCCAATTTTTTTCCTGTTGTCAGAATAGTTAAATTGAAATAAAACTGTATGTAACCATAGTTTTTAATGAGAAATTAAGTGATACACTCGAGGAAAAGACTTAATGTTTAGTGACGGTGGAATTATGATTTGCTGAGGTGTAAACTGATTTTAACGTGGACAGAGTTCTCTATACTGTGAAGTAAACTAGATAAAAACCTGTCCTTCCCCAAGTTGCTTTTGGTCATGGTATTTTGTCATAGCTATAATAACCATAAATAACAACCCACCTTACCCACACACAGATATGATTATGCTGGCCATTGCTCCCACACCAGCCTATTCTTGTTCTTCCTGCCTTTCTGTAGTTGCTCTAAGAATATGGGCAAAAGCAATATTATGGTTCAAATTTAAATCTCACTCAGAGGCTCATGGTTTACTGCTTGCAAGCTCCTGACTGGTATCACTATTTGAGGAGGTTATAGAAACTAGGGAAGATGGGACACGAGCCTGGCTGGCTGTGACAGGTCACTGGGAACATCCATCCTAGACACAGTTGTCTCCAGAATGGGAAAAGGTAAGTAACTTCTCCAAAGAGCCCAACACAATTCTAAGAAGTGCCCAAATCCTGCATGGATACGGACAGGTCTCCTGGCACAGAACTAGTTTCTGCACAATGAAATTGGAGCTCGGATTCCCATGCTATCTTTAAAAAGGCAGCAAACAGGCTAGAACCATCTTCCCCCATCTCAGAGCCACTTATGCCGTAAACAGTTTCTTCCCATCGTATACAATCACTGTATCCGCTTTATTAAGATGGTAGCCAAATAAACATAAAACAAGACTTCAAATAGTAAGTATTCAGAGTGATGTGTTTTAATTAACTGGTATGAAGTAACCTTTGCAAGGGACCCGTGAGAAATAAGCACTGTGAGACAACAGAAGGAGCAGCAGTCGTCCTGTGACTAGAACCAGGGATAGGCTGGTGATGGGAATTGGTGGGAAATGTCCCAGATGTGCAGATTAGTCCTGGCTGCATGGTGATGTGTAAGCTAGTGTGAACTAGAGGGAGGTACTGGTAGCTCTTTTTCATACCCCAAGTGGGTGTCTTCTAAAGGTCAGCATCTGGGTGCTCTTTTGTGTAGCAGGGCAGTGTTAGATGAGACCTCTTCCTCAGCAGGTGCATGATGGAGCCACCTGTGGCTCAGCCCTGCTAAAGACTCTGAAAGTTTCTGAGAGCCCCTTTCAGTTGGAAAGAGGAGGGAGAGGCTCTACTTAATATCCCTCCTGCTCATTACACTGGCTTGCTTTCCAGATAGGATTAGGTTGCATATAAAACGATGATTAGGAGTAAGAATTCAAAAAATTTAAAAATCCAACAATCTAGCATGGATAGGAGAGAGGGTCATGAAGCTTCACCTCTATGTGAGAGCTATTAGCAGTAGAGAGTTCTTCTTCAGAGGTATGGCATCCTCTAAGTTATCCATGCTCCAGTGCATGGCTCTACATATGTGCACATGCAAGTGACAATAATCGGACTCAGAGGACTATAAAGAGAAAAAGAAAATGAAGACCAGAGCATGGTAGGGTTTTGGAGAAGATGGACGGACAGAGTGGGATAGATATAGAAATAAATAATATACATGAATGAAATGCTCAAATAATGCATGAAGATGTAAAAACTTGTATGAAAGTATTTTATGCTCTCTCTGAAAGGCGAATTGGCTTTAGACATTTTCTCGTTTGCCAGGGTCACTAAAGAGAGAAAGCTCACACAGCTTTTTTTTTTTCTCAATATAAATTTTATTTATTTTGTTTTAATTATTTTTATTTATTTATTTATTATGAGATAATTTCTTCATTTACATTTCAAGTGTTATCCCATAAGTCCCCTATACCCTCCCCCGACCCTGCTCCCCTACCCACCCACTCCCACTACTTGGCCCTGGCATTCCGCTGTACTGGGGCATATAAACATTGTTAGACCAAAGACCCTTCTCCCCCAATAATGGCCAACTAGGCCATCTTCTAATACATATGCAGCTAGAGACATGAGCTCTGGGGGTTCTGATTAGTTCATATTGTTGTTCCATCTATAGGGTTGCAGACCTCTATAGCTCTTGGGTACTCTCTCTAGCATTGGGAACCCTGTGTTCTGCCCTATAGATGATTGTGAGCATCCACTTCTGAATTTGTCAGGGACTGTCAAAGCCTCACAGGAGACAGCTATATCAGGGTCTTTTCAGCAATATCCTGCTGGCGTATGCAGTAGTGTCTGCATTTGGTGGCTGATTATATGATGGACCACCCGGGTGAGGCACTCTCTGGATGATCCATCCTTTCATTTTAGCTCCAAACTTTGTCTCTGCAACTCCTTCCATGTATATTTTAATCCCTATTCTAAGGAGGAATGAAGAATCCATGCGTTGGTCTTTCTTGATTTTCTTGTGTTTTGGAAATTGTATCTTGGGTATTCTAGGTTTCTGGGCTAATATCCGCTTATCAGTGAGTGCATATTAAGTGACTTCTTTTGTGATTGGGTTACCTCACTCAGGATGATACCCTCCAGATCCATCCATTTGCTCAAGAATTTCATAAATTTATTGTTTTTAATAGCTGAGTAGTACTTCATTGTGTAAATGTACTACATTTTCTGTATCCATTCCTCTGTTGAGGGACATCTGGGTTCTTTCCAGCTTCTGGCTATTATAAATAAGGCTGCTATGAACATAGTGGAGCATGTGTCCTTGTTACCAGTTGGAATATCTTCTGGGTATATGCCCAGTAGAGGTATTGCTGGATCTTCTGGTAGTACTATGTCCAGTTTTCTGAGAAACCACCAGACTGATTTCCAGAGTGGTTGTACCAGCTTGCAATCCCACCAGCAATGAAAAAATGTTCCTCTTTCTCCACATCCTCGCCAGCATCTGCTGTCACCTGAATTTTTGATCTTAGCCATTCTGACTGGTGTGAGGTGGAATCTCAGTGTTGTTTTGATTTGCATTTTTCTGATGATTAAAGATTTCGAACATTTTTTAAGGTGCTTCTCAGCCCTTTGGCATTCTTCAGTTGAGAATTCTTTGTTTAGCTCTGTACCCCATTTTTAATGGGATTATTTGAATTTCTGGAGTTCAACTTCTTGAGCTCTTTGTAAATATTGGATATTAGCCTCCTATCAGATTTAGGGTTGGTAAAAATTCTTTCCCAATCCATTGGTGGCCTTTTTGTCCTATTGACAGTATCTTTTGCTTTACAGAAGCTTTGCAATTTTATAAGGTCCCATTTGTTGATTTGTGATCTTACAGCACAGGCCATTGGTGTTCTGTTTAGGAATTTTACCCCTGTGCCCATATCTTCAAGGGTTTTCCCCACTTTCTCCCCTATGAATTTCAGTGACTCTAGTTTAATCTCACACAGTTCTTATTAGACATTCACTTTTATTAACCAACAAACTCGGGGGGGGGGGGTGTCAGCGCCTTCATCCACAGAGCCATCTCAACCTCCTATTCCCAAACATTTTACTGTGTTCTAAATCCACAGTGATGTGTTAATACAACAAAAGAGATGTGTTTGTGTTATGTAACATGTGAATTTTGTCTTTCGTATTTCTCAGTCCTTTAAAAAAAAAAAAGGTTGGTCATTCATCTACCTTTTGGATTTAAAATAGAGATTGTAACTTACATTTGGTTGTTAAATAAAGCGTGGGTGGGGGATAAAATCCTCTATATTTGATTCTCCGTTTTTCCTCATGGAGTCTGTGTCCCTAGGCAGAACTGGCTTTGGTGTCTAGCTCACTTGGTTATAGAATATGAAGAGAAGGCAATGCTAAGGGGCCCCAGATGATGAGTTTGGAGGTGGTCTCATAAAGAAGGATGAGGGAGTGAGGTACAGGAGGAAGTGCCAGTGTGACTGCCACAAGCCAGCCTGAGCCTCTCTAGAGGATGCTTGGGAACTGAAGCAGGCAGACACAGGAGCTCACGGTCTGAGACCCGAGAAACGGTGGGAAGGAACAAGCCACAGTGAGTGCTTGGGACGTAGATGAGGGGGTCTTGGACAATGAGCAAAGCTTCTAATATTTGGCCTTTAAAAGTGGATGAAAACAAATCTGAAGGAAACTCATGTATTTTGAACTCTGGCTTTTATTAGAAATTCACTTTTATTGTTATTTTATAAGACTGTTATCATTAGGTCCTGTTCACCAAAAACAGAGGGTCCACCCTGCAGCCCTCAAGATACCCCCCCCAAAAGTCAGCTCTTAAGATCCACAGGAAGGAGCTGTATCAAACCTGGGGGAGCCCTTCCAGAGTGTATGGAAAAATGCCACTCTGACTAAACTAGGTCTACACTAAAGTAAGTGCCGGGTAGCATGCTAGCGTTCACTGCAACTGGGTTCACGAACGTGGAAACCAAAACTGCGTTCACGAATGCAGAAGCCAAAACCACACAGGAAGCTCATGTGTTAAGGTGTCTCTCTTATGGACAACGCTTAGCAGAAACCCAGACGTCTAACTCCGTTTCTGAAGTAGTTTATAGTCACTGGAGGATAGTGGGTATTTATCATAGAGGAAATGAAATATTGGAAAATATTTAACTTCCTTTTTTAGGGAGCGTGGAGTATCACCTGCCTTCCCCAGGTGCAATAAAGCTCGAGCTTTCTCACGCACATGAACGGGAAGGTGAAATGAATGTTTTTTTTATCTCACATTGTCTGTTGGTATTTTGAATTTTTAATATGATTCCTGCTTTCCTAGCTCCGAATCAAAATAGACGAGTAATATCCTTGGGAAAATAACTATACCTGCTTTTGTTATCCAGGTGAAGAACTCTTATTTAGAACTCAATAAATAAGGATGTTAATGCCATGGCCTGACCTTAGGAAACTTTGGGGTTTGTTTGTTTGTTTTGTTTTGTTTTTCTTCAGAGCAGCACCTAATCAGATGGCCCTTTCCGTATCCGTTTGAAACATGTCGCCCCTCCCTCCCTCCCCTCCTTGCAGGAAAGGCTTCTGCTTTCTTTGCTACCGGCTCACATCGCCATGGAGATGAAGGCGGAAATCATTCAGAGGCTGCAGGGACCCAAAGCAGGACAGATGGAAAACACGAACAACTTCCACAACCTGTATGTCAAACGACACACCAACGTGAGGTATGGTGCCCCATGCGGGCCCACAGCACTGGACTCAGTGGTCTTTTCCTGGGGAGTCACGTCTTACAATAACTTCCCATCTATTGATGGTAGAGTAGGGCTCGCATCACTTACCATTCTGATACCTCTCGGGACCTTCATATTAAAATGATGTACTTCGCTCATTGGGTTGCGATGTAATTTGTGGGCTTGCCATCTGTGGCTGATAGGAACAGAGAAAATGAAGTGGATTGTGGGGTCTTTTGTCTGAGAACCCCCACAGTCAGACTGCAGTGTAGTTAGAATGAGTAGCCCTGAGCTTTTGGGACATAGTGGCCAACACTTCCAGATGGGTTTCCTGGAAAGAGGACCTCCATGAAGCCAGTGCATTCCAGGGAGGAGGCTGAGATACTTTGTTTCAGGGTCTCACCAAACAGAGACAAAGGCCATGGGGGGTGGGGTACGTATTTTTGTATTTCTCATGACAGTAACTGCTTTGTCAAGACAGACATAGGAATCCTTCAGGGAGTCATTCCTAGAATTATAGTGCTCAGAATCCAGCAACCTAACACTGTGGGAGTCTAGCCAAGAAGAAAGATGTGTGAAGCCTCTATCATCCCTGAATACAGAAAGGGAACTTATAAAGGCCCTTCACTTTGGGCTGGATAGGAGACTGGTTCCCCTAAGCCACCACATAGCTGGTATTCCCTTCAAGTGCGACCTGCTCCAAGTACTTCTTTAGGGAGTTTGCTCTCTCATCCATTCACTGTGTTGATGTAAGGCTTTCTGTTCATATTGGCAGTCCCCATAATCCTCTGCACATATACTTGGCTGCATTTGTTATTCTTTAGTTTGTCAGGGAAGGTTCTTGAAATGTATTTCAGAATGCCTAGGACCACAGATACATTTAATTGAACATCTGCTAGAAGTGGGCCCTAGCCTATTCCCCAAATCTTGGCTCTCAACCGCAGTCTGTTGAACATCTGTTAGAACTGGGCCCTAGTCTGCTCTCCAAATCTGGGCTCTCATTACAGGCTACTGTCTCCTGGGCCAGCTGTTTTAAATCAAAATTTTGCAACTCAGAGTTGAAACACGCACTTTACAGAAACTTAGATCCATAGCTCATTTGGCATCAGATCTTACAAAAAGGTGCACAGAGCCAGTAATGCAAACATACACTCGGACACGTGAGCAGTAAGAAACCCATTCCACCGAATGAGAACTAAAGGAGAAACATTGGGTGGGTGATGGGGGAGACTAAGCCTATCTGAAGGAAGTTATGGCACATTAAGCAATAAAGTTATTTAAAAGCCCTGTTTGCTTTTGCCTGTGTAAGCATCTCATCTATAAGATTAAAAAAAAATAAGACAATTCATTTCTGGTATCTGGGAGTGTGCTGTTCCAGTGATACTTCTTCCCAGCCTTTCCTTGTACAAACTGCTACAATCCCCTCCCATCACAGGAGCTAATTTCAAGCTACTTATTGGGTAATCAAAGCCTATAAAGGAAAAAGTGGTTCGTTTAAGTAGTCCTTGAACATATTTATGGACAACTTGGCAACTGTAAGCAGTTAATGAAACCCTTATAGCACCTTCATTGGCCGTCAGTTTCTGTATAGCAGGTCACCCCATAGACATAAGCATCTCACATGTCCATAGGCTAGAAGTTTGAGAGATGCTTATGAAGATGTTTAGGGCTTCGGCTGTGCCGTGGAACTACAGGCCAGTGTGGTTTATAGCTGCCGGAGTACCTGCTTTCTATCCTGCCCTCCTTGGATGAGTCACATGGGTTCTTAGCTAGATGCCTCAACTCCTCTAGCCCTCACAATCAGCAGCCTGACCTGACACCCTCTCAGCATGGCAGCTCAGTTCTGCCAGTTCAAGGAATCTGTTTGCTGGGTATCTAGGCAAAGCCAGAAAAATTACCTCTAACCTTCTGGTTCTGCTTTGACTTCCACTAGACACAGAGTTTATTCCCCACTAATAATACTTACTGGCACTAATAAAAATAATAATATTTTTTCAGTGTGATGGCAGCAACTATTGGTCGCCTTCTGACTCTTGATTGCCTTTCTCCAGATCTTCCCTGGTAGTTCTTAAACATTCAGAGACACAACATGTGAAAAATGAAGGCAAAATAAAAACCAATGTATTATTGCTTAATCTGATGTACCATCTGTCTGAAACCATGTCCTTCCTGCACAGTTCAGGACTAGAGGGTTTTTCTATACTCTGGTTAGTTTTTCTTGTCCTCAGGGTGCCACCTTTAGTAATAACCCCCAGAGAGCCACCGACCTGATTCACACTGAGGTCTCCTCTGATTCCTCCTCTCCCCACCTCTGCCGTATTCTTCTGCATTTTTGTTGCACTGGCCAGCCAGGTGTCCAGGCCCCACTAACCATGTGCTCCCCCGACTCAGAGAACACCCTCTGTCTTCATCTTGCTACAATCTTAATACTTTCTTTTCTTGCCTGAGTTTATCTTCTTGTTGTCACTCCTGTGGCTCCTTTGTGCCTCTTCAATCTCTGGGACTTCATTATCTTTGTGAGACATGGAATGCTACACAGCATCCTGTGCTGATTCACCTGATGGATGACTTAAGGAGGCAATAAAACCTGACAAAGCTGAAGTGGTCTTCTTCCTGTACAAGCTCATGATCTGTATGAGTCTGGATTCCCAAACACAGCTCACCCAGAAACTACTCTTCAGCTTCAATGCATCTCCCTGAACGCTCCCTGCCAGCATCTAATTAGCCACCATGTGGTTGACTTTCCTTCAGTGCAGGACCATGTCTCTCCATTGCTTCCTGGCTCAAACTTAACTTTATAGTAGTGATACATTCCCCAATTCCTGTGAGGCTTTAGAGCCACACGATTGCTTTACATGATTTCACACATTGATCACAATCTCTGCTTACTCTTTCCACTTCTCTACTGTAAAATAAACTCCAATCCAGCTTATGACACATCATCCCACCTGAAGTCTGAACAGGTAGCAAACTATGCAGGATCGTGTGATTTCCATCCCCTTTTAGAAAAGAAGAGAAGATTGTTGCTTTGTTTTCTCTTTCTTTCTTTCTTTCTTTCTTTCTTTCTTTCTTTCTTTCTTTTATTTTGAGCACACAGGATCAGACCTTATCATCTGCTGCTTCTACTATAGGAGCTTGTACAACGTGAGCCACATGACAGTTCAGGTCAGGACATTCCACTGACCACCTGAGTTGCAGGAGTGTTGAGGCAGCTGTCCAGCGCCCAGAAGTATGAGGGAAGACAAGAGTAAAGACCCAGAGCTGGGTCAGCATGATGCAGCAGTTTCTGTCTCCCCACTAATTCCTCGGCTTCCCTTAAAATGCAGCACTTGAAAAATAATTCAATTATGATTTAATGAAAGGTTTCTGTATTTCCTGTCCAGGAAATTGCATGTTTCTTCTAAAAATATCACATACAAAACATTTACACTGTTCTAATAGGAAATTGCCAAGACTTGTCTTTACAACATAATATAGACTTTTAAATTATCCTACCCTACCTGTTTCCACAGCATATTATATGCTGACATTGTTGGCTTCACCCGCCTCGCAAGCGACTGCTCCCCTGGCGAACTGGTCCACATGCTGAATGAACTCTTTGGGAAGTTCGATCAAATTGCAAAGGTGGGTATCACAGCCTTCCTTCCACTGAGAAGATGAATAAATGCTCAGCATATTTTCCTTCCTTCAAGAATGTTTGCAAAAACCTATCAGTTTTATTTGCTGTAGCTAGGAAGAGCAGTGGCCTAACATGTAAGCACTTCAAGTTTTCATCTATTTTTAACAGTTTTATATTTAATTTATAATTATGTATAATTATACACTCAGAATGGTGAGATTCTCTTTGTGATGCTGTCCACCTTGGGCTGGGGGGGGGGGGGGATTGCCTCTCTAGGCATCTCCATGTGAAGGTTTAATCATCCTGTCTTCATACATTTAAGTAGGATTCTGGAAGGAACCCTGAGGTATGCAGTGTGCCCTTTGTACAAGCCCTTTATTTACTATTGCCTCAGTTTTATCTTATAGCTTTCTGCCACTTCAACAGACACATCAGCTTGATGTCATCCTCTGTATGCTTATATATGGGAAATTTCACAAAGACATGAACTCAAGCTATCTAAGATGACACTAGATCCTACTTAGAGAACTTCTAGAATTTCTGGCAGAATATGTATAGAAAACATTTGTCAACCCTTTTCTTTTCATTAAATACTTCCTTTCAGCCTAATTTTGTTTTGAATGGCTCCCTAACACCATTCACTATACCTACGAATATTAGTTACTTATACAGAGAAGAGTGGCTCTGCATGGATTACTTCATTTGTAAACAATTGCTAGTGTCTAAGAAAGAGATTTCGTCAGCAGATGAGATGATGGTTCTTTGTGGGCCCATCCCTCTAATGTGTTGTCTTTTTCTGTATATAAGCTCCCACTGAGAAAGGAGGTTAGAATTTTAGTGAGAGAACGACTCTACCTCTGTCTTTACCTCTTAGGACCTACATTTCCCCTTTCCATGGGATTAGTCATATTGGAATAGGACCTGCCCTCTTCCAGTGGAACTTCATTGTAACTCATTGTAAGTGCAGTAATTCTGTTGCCTAGTCAAGTGGCAGAAACGGGCAACAGGAAGGATGTCTACAGAGGAATCTAGAATGATTTCCTGTAAGATTCTCTGACTGCATCTCAGCAGCCCAGCAGATGTAGCCTAGCTGTCCATGGTCAGAGAGGCTATCCATTTTAGATAACAGCTCATGATACAGTTAAATAACACTAATCAAGCATCAGAAGCAAGAAGCCAGCCCATCCCATGGAGTGAATCACATCACTAAGCCAAGCATATCAAGGTCACAGCCAGCCAGTGTTATTAACCTCTGACCTAGAATATTCACTTAAGAAGTGTACAAGGAGTCTGATTAATGAGTAGTTTGCTCCTTTCTTATTTGTGATACTATACTAGCATAATTAAATACATCATCAATAGTGATATAAATAAGCATGAACACATATCCTAGCTTGTGACCTATTAGTCAGGAAAAGACATGTGCCAAACATCCAACAAACTACATACATGCTTACAAAGATGTCATGTGTTATTCTCAAAGGAAATAATTTGTGTTTAGAAAACCTTGAGTTTTGTCATGTTTTACTAAAGGGCTCCTTAAAGGGTTTAAAAGGATATCGGATTGATGCATATGAATGAGATAACCTAAATATTATAATGTAAATTATAATAATTAATGTAAATATAATGTGAACAAGCAAAATCTGTTGGTCAAACTTTGTTTCCTTTTTTATTTTGAGGGATTAGTTTTGAATTGTATCTACATGTGTGATTCTGTATGGATAAGACGCCAGTCAGACCTCCCAAAGCTGGAGATACAGGGGATTGTGAGGGACCAGATGCAAGTGCTGTGAACTGAACCTGGGTTCTCTGCAAGAGCATACTAGCTCTTAACCATTGAGCCATTTATCCAGCCCTAAGTTGAGCAAACTTTGTATTAGACACAGGCAGTGTGTGTATGTGTGTGTGTGTGTGTGTGTGTGTGTGTGTGTGTGTGTGTGTGTAGGGAGGAGTCTGCTGTCAGTTAAAATAAAGGAGAAAAGCCCAAACACAGTAGAGAACACCATAAGACTCTAACACATATTAAGTCTCACTGTCTGATTCTGGTCTGAATAATTCCAGTCTTCTTAGAATGTTCATTTGTCCTTCTCCATGGGTGTTTAAGAGAAGTTGAGACTACAGCGAACAATCTTCCTCTGCTCTTAGGGGAGAACCACTCCAAAGCAATTTCTGTATGCCCCATGTCTTCCTCTTCCCTGTATGCCCCATGTTTTCTCCTTCCCTGTATGCCCCATGTTTTCTTCTTCCCTGTCTGCCCCATGTCTTCACCTTCCCTGTATGCCCCATGTCTTCCCCTTCCCTGTATGCCCCATGTCTTCCCCTTCTCCATGACTTATATTGCTTTGAAAATGGGAGTGTGGGAAGGGGTGGCGAGTTCTCTCTGGGCAGTGGGGAAAGCCCAGGTTCTGACTCCCTCTGTCCACATGCCCTGTCCATGGGAGCAGAGTCAACAATAGATGCTGCTACACAGATCTGGATCATTGTAGTGCAATGCAAATGAGGTCTTCTGATTTCTTTCTCCAGGAGAATGAGTGCATGAGAATTAAAATTTTAGGAGACTGCTATTACTGTGTTTCCGGGCTCCCTATATCTCTCCCTAACCATGCCAAGAACTGTGTGAAAATGGGACTGGATATGTGCGAAGCCATAAAGTAAGTTGTACCACTCAGAAATTCTATTTGAGTGCAGAACAATTTTGAGTTGTAATTCTCACCTGCTGCTATTTCTATTTTCTGTGTTACTGTATATTTAAGGGTAAATATGAGGAAACGGATGTATTGAGAGTGCCGCAGTGCAGAGAAAGATGGACAGAGGCATTTAGGGTCATAGTTATCATCCAAGGATTTCAGTATAACTGAATTTAATAATTTGTTTCAATGGTAATTAAAACAAGTTCCACTCATTGGCTCTGCACTCTGTTATATGTTGCCTGTTGGTCTCAGGTGTGATTGATGAGGTGATTAAAAATAGTTTGCTTTCTTAAGCCACCAGTAATGGGTGACAGACTGGGGATCTCTCATACATTCTGGGAAATCTTTGTTCTCTTGTCTCTTACATAAAGGAGCAGCATTTGTACTCCTATTATTGGAGCATAAGATGAGTCAGGAAATCTAGTGAAGGGAAACCATTTCTTCTTACATCAGTAGCGCATTTTTCTGGAAATTGTAACATCGTCCAATGCCATCATTATGCACACTCTGGGCCATTGTGAGATGATAATAGTTTGCTTTACTGTGATGTAACAGACCATTGTCTGTCCTTTGCAATGTGATGCTATTGATGTGTGCTTCTTCTTCATTTTCCCTTGAGCGGTTGTCTCCAAGTACTAGGATTATCCTCCTAAACCCTTGTTTTGTAACAATACTTTGAATGGTGAATGATTTAAGTCAACATTGCCCAATGTTTTTATCTCTGCTTTAGTGAAATTCTTCATTGACCTCTGTTACTGGTTATCAGAACTCATGAAATATTAGATACAATTTTAAATTACATTCATTTTCATAATATATTACATATAATTAAAGCTCTTAAAATTATTTTTCTTATTAATTAAATAGTGTGTTCAACTGATAAGATTTAACCCCTTATGATTATTTGTTTAAATCCATATTCAGGCTGAAGTTATTAAGTTCCCAAATAAGTTCATAATATGTTTATCAATGACATACCCCTTAGAAAGCACTAGAATTGCAAGTGGTATTTGAAATGAGGTCTGATACTGCAATGGCAGTGATGTCTAAAGGTCTTGAATTGAACACATAGCAAGAGGTCACACACCTGGATCTGTTCTTGATACATGTTACTTAGAGATATAAAAGCCATAGCCCAAATGTTTTGTTACTATTGACAACACTAAGCCGACTCTGGGTGTTTGGGTGGACTTCTGGGGTGGCTGGAGGAGAATCTCTTCCTCTTGTCCTCTGCCATGGGAGGGTCCATGGTGGCATTGCCAAAAGTATGACAGGATCTGGATAATAAAACACAGGGAATTTGGCCGTGAACCAAAGGAATAAAAGGACATCCCTGAACTGCAATCACTTCACTTCTCTTTAGGAAAGTGAGGGATGCTACTGGGGTCGATATCAACATGCGTGTGGGAGTGCATTCTGGGAACGTTCTCTGTGGTGTGATTGGTCTCCAGAAGTGGCAGTATGACGTGTGGTCTCATGATGTTACTTTGGCCAACCACATGGAAGCTGGAGGAGTCCCTGGGTAAGACAAATATTGAATTTCTCTCTTCAAGGTGGTGGCTTAATTAGACATGCCAGGTGAACAAGGTAATAAGGAGTTGCTGAGTTTTACATGACTACTCTTGCCTGTGTTGGAATTGTGATACCTGTGTCCAGTGACCTCTTATGAAAATCAGAGAGAGAGAGAGAGAGAGAGAGAGAGAGAGAGAGAGGAGAAGGAAGGAAGGAAGGAAGGAAGGAAGGAAGGAAGGAAGGAAGGAAGGAAGAAAGAAAGAAAGGAAGGAAGAAAGGAAGGAAATATTTTTACAGGGATCCAGGGCTCCAATTCTATAAGCCTTTTAGCCTATATTCAAGCATATGAATATCACACAGTCAATTCTAAACCCTTATTTACTTGCAAATTTACCAATATTGATCTGAATTACCATTGAATGATTCAGTACAGGCATGGCATCACTGCAGCAGTACCATAAGCAGCCATAGACTCCACTTGTGGTTAGTAATTAGTCATGTGACTCTCACATGTGCGAGCTGTAATTCAGAGAAGCTTAGGAGTGTGCATTGGGAAGGAAATCCATTCTGTCATACAGTTGAGGCCCTTGTGTTAACAGACCCAGATGTGGATTTTGACAGATATTCTCACAAGAAAATTCAGTGTGATCCAACATTTTCTGATGAGGTTCACCAAACTGCCTGTCTGCACAAAGAATCTGAAGGTATTAGTCACTCGTGACCTCTAGATGCTGTCCTTCAAAGCAGTGGCAAAGTAGTCTATAAACCTCCACTGAAGTCAATATTTCTAAGGAACACTGGCTTTCCTTCACTTGGAAGAGAAATTATTCCCCAAATCATAAACAAATAGAACACCTTTCTTTACAATTATCCCTTTATCTGTTTAAATTTTCGATTTCAGACGTGTTCACATTTCCTCAGTCACTCTCGAGCACTTGAATGGGGCTTATAAAGTGGAGGAAGGAGATGGTGAGATAAGGGATCCATATTTAAAGCAGCATCTGGTGAAAACCTACTTTGTAATCAACCCCAAGGTCAGTACTGCCCTGCAGTGTTTATAATCAGCTCGTTGTTTCTGTGATTGGGAGGGAAGAGCAAAAGTACTGTTGCAGGTAGTGCGTTTAGCCAGGAGTTGGTATATTTCTCTGCAACTCTTCACCTTAAACTACTTTAAATGCATTCAATGGCTTGATTATAGAAGACACTTTGTAATGATAAATTCAAATATTTATTCAGAAAACATTTTAAGTGTATCTCCTGTCTGTATGCTGGGGATGGGAGAAGGGGATGAAGGATGATGGTTAGGGTTATTGCAGAGATATGTCTATGTTAGTGTGTGGGTGTTTTGTACAATACTGCATGTGAACGGCTCTTTGTGTGTATAGCCTTAAAATCTGTGTGTTGAGAAGAACTATTTTATTGAAGCCATCAAAACATAAGAATCTAGTGAGATGAACTAAGATAACTGAAAAAAAAGAGAGGAGATATTTTATGATTAACAAGCACAATCCATTGTCAATCCATTTGTGAAAATATAGATACATACAGATCTGCTTCCCCTGTGTTCCAGAGAGCCCATCACCTGGGAGATGTACAGACAGGACAGCATGGCCTCTTCTTGTATGCACACTGCCTGTTTGATGAAATCAAGGGACTCTGAGCTTTCAGTGTTGTAAACTTCTCTCAGATTCCTGACAAATTGGTATTAACATCATTTTCAGTTTAAGACCCTGAAGCTGCAGGCATTTGCATAATTGTCCAAGTGTCACTACTAGTAAATGATACAGAACACAGCAAGATGGACTTTAAAGCCATGTCAGCCAAGATCACAATATCAAGTTCAAATTCATAAGCATTTGTCTATGATAGCTTCCCTGAATCCTGGTTCACCTTTAGGGACATACTTCTGATTAGCTTCATGGTTGACCTAGAGGTACATGGGTGATGGGTATGGTGAGTAGTAAGCAGATGGTACGAGTCATGTATTCAGGCCAAGAACACCAAAAAAACAGGTGTGTGAGGCCACCTACCATAATCAACACAGCAAAACCTAGTTACAAAACCATCAACACAAACCAAAGAAGATCCTAAGTTCTGCTGAAGGGTTTACTTTATGCATTGTTATCCATTAAATATCAAGTGCATGTGAGTTTTATTATCTAGAAAAAAAATACAATTCCCTTGGCCAAATGAGGCTGGAGTAGGACCAGGGAAGGGATGAGTAGGGCTGGGGTGTGCCTACTGTGATGCTCTGCTTCTCCTCCCAAGGGAGAAAGACGGAGTCCTCAGCATCTCTTCAGACCTCGACACACTCTGGATGGAGCCAAGATGAGAGCATCTGTCCGCATGACCCGGTACTTGGAGTCCTGGGGAGCAGCCAAGCCATTTGCACATCTGCACCACAGAGATAGCATGACCACAGAGAATGGGAAGATTAGCACCACGGTATGCTTGCCTTGGAGCCATGGGCATGGTGGGAGGGCTGGGAGCTCCTGCCCCAATCACCATTTCCATGGCCATTTCCAGCCAAAATCATGCTTGTCAGCAATGATGGTGACCTCTGAATCCATGGGTGACAAAATAAATTAACCAAGCTCTTCTTTCTCTTATGAAAAGTGTATGATATCTTGAGCATCTAATGAAAACAGTTGTGAAGCCATGATATCCTGCTCATGGGCATTATCAAGACTATTAAAGTCCCAGGTGTGCAGGCTCCACAATAATCTGCCTGACCCTTTGTGTTTCCATGTTCTGGTTCCAACCAGAAGTGCCAAAGCGTCTCACAGTAGGTACTCTTGCAATAAGATACAGAGAAAAATATGGAAGATTGATCCAGAGGAAGCAGGAAGGGTGAACACAGTTGAATCACTAACATAATCCTAAAAGCATGCTTCAGTCTCAAAGAGGAGTCCAGTTTCATGTGTAATGGCAGGATAAAGTTGAGATAAGATGCAATGTTTTATGGTTCTCATTGACTAAGAAAGAGCATGGCAGGCTGGCAGGTAAAGTCAGCTTTCCATCTTCCCTCTTCTCCATGCCTCAGACTTGACAACAGATCCTTAAGTCCTGCAAGTGGGGGCCATACATCCTTGAGATTATCGCACAATTACATCATTTCCCCTTCCCTTTGTACCTGCCTGTCTTAGTCAGGGATTCTATTCCTGCACAAACATCATGACCAAGAAGCAAGTTGGGGAGGAAAGGGTTTATTCAGCTTACACTTCCACACTGCTGTTCATCACCAAAGGATGTCAGGACTGGAATTCAAGGAGGTCAGGAAGCAGGAGCTGATGCAGAGGCCATGGAGGGATGTTCTTACTAACTTGCTTCCCCTGGCTTGCTCAGCCTGCTCTCTTATAGAACCCAAGACTACCAGCCCAGAGATGGTCCCACCCACCAGGGCCCTTCTCCCTTGATCACTAATTGAGAAAATGCCTCAACTGAAGCTCCTTTCTCTGTGAAAACTCCAGCTTGTGTCAAGTTGACACAAAACTAGACAGTACACTGCCAACCCCCCCCCAATATAGCCCTCCTTCTGTCTTTCAAATTCACTGACTCTTTTTTTTTTCATTAATTGCTGTTACACACCTAACTTAAAAATAGCTGTAAACCAAGAGAAGATTGTGAGTGGTCAGTCAACAGAAGACAGTGTTGGGACAGATCCTGGAGTTTACATTCTAATGGTGAGGGAGATCACAATGGAATAAGATCAATGAATAGCGCTATCTCAGGTTCAATAAGCACCATGAAGAAGGTAAATTTAAGTGTATCAAGGAGTGAAATGGTGTCTGTCCTAGTGGGGTGTAGGGATGAACCTCTCAGGTGAAGGTCAAAAGTGAAGGTACTGGGGGGAGCTGGCAGGAGCACAAGGTCAAGTCCCTCAGTGCAAATGAGAACTGCAGAGATTCCCAGAGAAAGAAAAATGTCCTCATCTTCCACCTAAGGGTACAGCAGCAGGCACTGTGAGATGCATACTCCGGGTCTACTTGGAAAGTGGAGCAGATGAGACTTGGTGGCGAAATGGATCCATGCCAGCAACAGGTCTCACAGCTGGAGAATGAGGACAGATTGAGGTGATAAATGTAAGGGGCAGTCAGGTTACTTAAAATAGAAAAAATCATAATCTTTCTAATAACCACCATCACATTGACATGCCTTCTTCATATCTCAATCCAACGAGGAAGGGCATGGGTGGTTGTGCAAGCCTGAGACATATGAGAGAGGTTGACGCTGGAGATGCTACTGTGGAAGCTGAAGCTCAGCATGAAACCATGCTGGGGTCATCGAGCACTCTGGGGCACTTAGAAAAGGCACCCCAGGCTCTAGTGTCCAGTTGCTAATTATAATCAATATTCCTAGTTTAAAAATAAAACATGAAGCATAAGTTTGTTTGAACATACTGTTCAAGCTTTTACTTTAATTCCACAAGTATACAAGAGCATCCCTGTGGTTTTTGTTTGTTCAGTTGATTGGGTTTTAACCCTGTGGCTGTTATTAGGCATCGAGCTATCTCTACTGTCATTCCCATCTCCATTCCAGTCTTTCTGGAACCTCCTGTGCTCATATGACATTTCCCCTTCCTGTCCGTTGTCTCCAGAGTCCACCTGTTTAATCCTTGGTGCCATTTAATTCTTACAGCCTGGTTTGCCAATCAGTCCTTGGACAGATATTGACAGATACTTTTATGTTTTAAACACTGTCAAGCATTTGTGTGATGGCTGAGATTCTTTTCCACTTGACTGTGAATTTCTGACAACTCTAATGAAGTCTTCTACAAGCCACCATTTAAAGCTAAAATTGAGCATTTTAAGATTGTAAACTTTTACAAAGTCAAATTATGTTGCTACTCACAGCATCTCAATAGCCAATGTTTATGGATTACACGAACACTTTTATTAATAATTGTATTCGTTTACATTTCAAATGTTGTCCTCTGCTACACATCCTCGGCTCCCTCCATATATACTCCTTGGTTGGTGGTTTAGTCCCAGGGAGCTCCCAGTGGTCCAGGTAGTTGATATTGTTCTTCCTATGGAATTGTAATCCCCTTCAGCTCCTTCAATCCTTCCTCTAGCTCTTCCATTAGGGTCCCCAGGCTCAGTCCAATGGTTGGCTGTGAGTATCCGCATTTGAATTGGCCAGGTGCTGGTAGAAGATCTCAGGGAACAGCCATATCAGTCTTGTGTCAACAAACACTTCTTGGCATCAGCGATAGTGTGGGGGTTTGGTGTTTGCAGATGGAATGGATCCCTAGGTGGGGCAGTCTCTGGTTGGCCTTCCCTTCAGTTTCTTTTCCTCTTTTTTTCCCCCTGTCTTTCCTTTGGACAGGAACATTTCTGGGTTAAACATTTTGAGATAGGTGGGTAGCCCATCGCTCAAGTGGGGGCTATGCCTGTCTACTGGAGGTGGTCTCTCCAAGTTGTACCTCCCTTTTGTTGGGCATTTCACCTAAAGTCATCACCATTGGCTGCTGGTAGCCTTATACCAATATTTTAAATCTTTAAGTGTTTATAATACACCCTTTTTTCTCAGGTAGATTATCACTTCGTTATTTAAATTATATTCACCATGATAAGAGAAGAAATATGTACCATCTCAGGATCATTAGCACATTCTTTCTGAAAGATGTTTTTGACACCATTAATTAAGTTTCTTTTTTATTGCAGGATGTGCCAATGGGTCAACATAATTTTCAAAATCGCACCTTAAGGTATGGTTTGTCATTGACTATTTAATTTTTGAAGGCATATTGCTTGTTATTTATTTCTGAGAGTAATTATCATCAATTAGAGCTGTTTCAAAGGTGTCTTCCAAAAGAGCAGCTACTGTGAAGAGCCCTATCAAATTACTCCCAGCTTCTAAAAATAAGAATATTAGTGTCTTGTTATTAGGCTTGAGAGAGAAGAGGAAAACACCACCTGCTCGACACTTTGCTCTGTTAAATGCTTTCTTGCAATTACTCTTCCTACTAGACATACAGAGTTTTAAATATCTGAATTGTTTTACATTTTTTAACTGCTGCTTAAAAAAAATCAATGTTTGTTTTGACTCCCAAAAGCAACCCCCAAGCTGCCTACCCTGCTTACAAAGAAAGACCTTTACAAGAATGTTTTTATGTGTCCTGCCACTATCCATAATAAAACTATATCCCCATATTTTTGTTTAATTTATGTGTATTGGTGTTTGTGTGCATATATCTATGTACACCACATGCTTGTATAAACCACAGAGGCCAAAAGAGGGTGACAGAGTCCCTCAGACTGGGAGTTTCAAATGTTGGGAACTATAACATGGGTGCTGGGAACTGAACCTGGGTCCCCTGCAACAGTAACAGTGCCTTTATTGATGTAATAATCTCTTTGAGCCCCACTACATATTTAACCCCACACTGATTTATCTTACATATTGGAATAATAAATGTAAGCTATTGGCACAAAAGTTAAGGTAACTTTCCTTTCTCTACAAAGAGACTACCATTTTGGTTTACAAAAACAGAAGAAAAATGTAAAATCCAACATATTTTCCTATAGCATATGCAATGTATCCCAACAAGAAAGCAAACACGCCTGTCAGGTCTGTTTGTTTTCCCAGAGCCCTTCTATATGATGGCTGTAATGAACCCTAATTTGTATTTTTGCAAGCGTGAAATTTTAACATTAAAATTTAGTGCTTTCATCTTTATGTTATGAAGATGATAAGGCTCTTAATTTTTCAAAATATGTTCTTTTTCCATAATATATAGTATATAAAGGTAATCTTAAGATTATACAGTACCTCTATATCTCTATGCTACCTTGAGAAGGCATCCCCTTTCTGGGGATGGTGAGATGCTCACACATGTTTAGCAATTATTCTCAGGAACATCTGATTTCTGTATTCACCACCATGCAACTCAGTTTCAAATGACAAGATACAGTGGGAAAAGTGTCACAGGAACCCACACAGGCAGGGCATGTCTTCAAAGATGATTGTGGCTAGGAGTCTAATAAAAGCCTGCTACCATTTTATCTCTTGGGTCAGAAAAAATCTAACCTCATACTGACTGTGTTCCCATGGGGTAGATACTGTTGCATAATCATTATAAAGGGGAAGGACCTAAGACACAAGGGAACTGAACAGTCCTAAGACTCTTATGACTACCAGAGCTGAAGTCAGCAGTTGATTTTATATAGTGTCCAGCCACTGTGCTTCCAAAGCCTGGGTGGGTTAGAAAGGCCTTCTTACATACTTGCTTCATGTTGTCTAGACTTGTTGATCTTTAGTAGCTTCTAAGAAATGTGTAGAGAACACAGCTTTTGAGCCATACTGCTTCCAGAACTGTATCTGGACTCTTTCTGACCTCTCTGAGGTTGGTACCTGACCAGGGCACTGACTTCTCATGACACCATCTGTGCCTCTTTAAGTGGAGTCACCCAGGCACTTGGATTGGACAGACCTGAGAAGGACAGAACCAAGATGAGTGTTGACACATTTGGAAAAGGGGATTGGAGCACAGAGCTGAACTCAGAGTCAGGGAACAGTGAAAGGACAGAGAACCCAGCAGTTCTGAACTAAAAGGACCAAGTCCCAACAGGCCATCAAGAGGGCTTGGTGAGAGGACCAACAGGCTTACACTCTCAACATTGGAAGCCACATAAATAGGAAATCTGTGTCTACATCAGAATGATTCCCTGGATGGTACATTTAAATTATTCATTCTAATAGGCACTTCATAGCTATTTCACAGGTTGTGTTTGAAATAGTGAGCCCTGCACAGGCGTCATGGTGCTAACACTGACCACCACTGAGCAGATTAGCAAAGCTGCCACATTAGCTCAACCTCTCAGGAAATATGTGCCTTTACCTGTGAGCACCAAACTCACTGCACATTCCCTTAGACTTGGCCAAAACGTGAGAAAGAAAACCACGAAAGATAACCATAGAAGTA
Organism: Mus minutoides; assembly: GCA_902729485.2. NCBI lineage: Eukaryota > Metazoa > Chordata > Mammalia > Rodentia > Muridae > Mus > Mus minutoides. The sequence continues at coordinate 167,197 of LR753476.1, forward strand.
CAGAAACTCCAGTCTCCTCCTGGGACTGGAAGATTGCAATGTAGGTCTAAATACATCAGGGGTAGCCCATAAATAAGGGTGCATGTCCACACCAGATGATTGATAAAGCTCTACCTAAAAAAATAAAAATGCAAAGGAGCCAGAGGAGAGGCTCAGAGGTAGAGCACAGGATGATCCTGCATCGAGCACTTCAAGATTCTAGTGTCGAAACTAAACAGGACCAAAATCAATATGCTTTCTTCAAGAGGATTGGAATTTAGTGTGCTCAAGCTTCATAATTGATTTGGCTTGATGTGTACAGTTGGAACACCCACTTTCTCTCACTTTTGTTTTAGAATGAAATCAGCCCTTGACCTTTTACAGAATGACAGAGACAAGGAACAAAGTCAAAATGTAGAGAGCACAAACATTGGTGTGTTTCACTGATAGGTCTGTGAGATTTGATTACAGATAAACAATAAGTGTGACATTTCATGCTTGTTTGTGTTCTTATCAGTATGTATGGGTATATCAAACCTCAGGAAAAGTGCCAGCACTATTCCAGATCAGATCCATCCATTTAGTTTTAAACTGCCTAGATGCATGTGTCTGAAGACTGGCATAGCCTCATCTAGACTGGATAGCAAGGGCCAACCTGTGCCTTTCAATCTTTCCAGTAGATATTTAACTCTTAAAAGACATATCAACCTCATTTTCTCCTTTATGCTATTCTCATGTAAATTATCCACCTTTCCTGGTGGGAGGAAGCTCCCACTTCTAAGTGACATAGCTAGACTTAGAAGCTCTCATGTGTTATGTCTTAAGATCACCTGCTCCACGACCATGTGTGGTAATCTCTAAGTCTACAAACACAACCAGGTTGTCTTTTGAGTGTGACTTTTGCACGTCACCGAATCTTTATGTTATATTCAATTATATTCAATAGATTACATATGAAATGAAGCTTTGAGATGTCTAAACAGAGACTGTAGCTTTGCAAATTCTTTGAAACTGGCTGAGAAATACATCAAAAAGGAATGACCAACATAAATTCCTCTAGGGATCCTTCTACAGCCAGCATGTTCTAATCATAAAATGAAGTTTACCAAGTATCACACACCCAAGTACTTACAGTGGTGATTTGAAATTCCAGTGAGTTTCACAGAATAGTAAGCCAATATACTGTGGTAAACATTATGGTCAGTTCATTCAGTCCCTGGTGTGGGTGTATGCTTTGTTACCATTAGGACCGGACCACATATTAACCTTCATACTAACATTCTCACTCGTATTTCCTTTCTATGTAGAACTAAGTCACAGAAGAAGCGATTCGAAGAAGAACTGAATGAAAGGATGATCCAAGCAATTGATGGAATCAACGCACAGAAGTGAGTGTTTTTTTTTTTTTTTTTTTTTTTTGGTTTTTCGAGACAGGGTTTCTCTGTATAGCCCTGGCTGTCCTGGAACTCACTTGGTAGACCAGGCTGGCCTCGAACTCAGAAATCCGCCTGCCTCTGCCTCCCGAGTGCTGGGATTAAAGGCGTGCGCCAGTTTTTAATTCCGCTCAGCTTATTTCAAAGCCTGATGTCTGAATACAATGTAACATTTTCCAAGTGTCTCCTAGCCTAGGCTTCCACAAATACAATGTAACATTTTTCCAAGTGTCTCCTAGCCAATGCTTCTCTGAGTACAATGCAACTTTTTCCAAGTATCTTCTCGCCAATGCTTCCATCCTTATCATGGCAAACCCAAGCATCTCAGACACGTCCTCATTTTCATTCCAGCTGCTCTCTATTTGTAGGATTTCTTTTATGCTATAAAAATTAAGTTCTGTCTAGAAAGAAGTCACTCAGTTACTTAGTAATAAACACCATGACAAGTAATCCTACAAAGAAAAGTCATGGGTCAGATTATATACTTTGCCTTTATTTTTTGAAATTAAAATAAAGTTACATGATTTTCTCCTTCCCTTTCTCCCTCCAATTCTTTCCATGTATCCACCCCATTTAAATTCATTGCCCATATTTCTATGTTTTATATTTTAAAATTAAAAAGTGTGGAGAAGCTTAGCTGTGTCATGAAACTCATCTATGTCATAAAGGAACTCCCCTGTGCCATAGTAGGACTTGGCTATGTCACATGGAGAAGTCAGCTATGATGTAGAGGATCTCACTTATTTCATACTGAATATTACCTGTTTCATGGAAGATTCACCTGCACCATAGAGAAAGTCACCTGTACCATAAGGGGACTCACCTGTGTCAAAGAGGACTCATCTATGTCACAGAGGACTCACCTATGTCATAGGGGACTCACCTATGCCACAGAGGACTCACCTGTGTCATAGAGAAAGTTATTTTTGTCTTAGGGGATTCATCCTGTGTCATAGAAGACTCACCTGTGTTATTAGGGACTGGACTGTACCCTAGAGCCTTATCTGTGTCAGAAAGGACCTCGCCTATGTCATAGAGATCTCAGGAGAGCCAACGACAGATGAAGTGTTGAGCACACCTATACAATCGGTGCTTTTTAAAAATTAAATTAGAATGAGAAACAGCAGGTTGACTTGAGAAAATGCTTAAGGAAAAAAATTCCTTATTTAAGGTAACCTACTTCATTTGTTATATCAGAGTTGACTTTTGAAAAATATAAATGACTTTCACCACCTTCAATTAATATAGCTTAATGTAAGGTTGTTGCAAGGCCTCAGTTGCCTATCTTCATAAAACGCATATTTGTTCTAGTCTGCCCCAGTCTAGATATGCAGAACAGACAGTGTTTATGAGAAAGCCACAGGTGCCTACTGTGTAGCATGTGTGTCAGGCTCCTTGGGAGCAATGAAGCATCTTGATCAGGTGAGCTGCAAGAAAGATATACAAGCTATGGCTATTATTGCCTGTCATAGCTCTTTCATGTGTCCAAGTTGACGCACCTACCATTATCCTGTATGCTCAGGTTCTACGAGCAGAGCCTGGTAGAAACCTGACTCTGGAATCCTCATAGCATTAGCTTGACCTCTGGTCCAGTGAACACTCGAGCACTTCACAAAGAAACAAGCCACTAGCAGCTAAAAACAAGGAAGAGGGAGAGTCATCCAACTAAAGGAAGCAGCAGGGGTACTTAGATCCCCCAAAATAACACACATTAGAAGAAAGGGAAACTCTTGCCCACTGACAGAGTTTTAACACCAGAAATAATGACAATAGCAACACTAAAATTTCAAGCTGTGATCCCTCAGTGTGTGCTCAGGTGGGAACCTACTGTCCAAACCATTTCTTCATCCTCTCAAGGAACTGTTAGAGAGTGCTACTACAGTGGCTTTGCTTTATTGTGGTTAAGGTTAACTTTGAACTGTTGCTTTTCTTTGCCTCATTATTATTCAAACGTGCACATAAAGATGGCATGATCCTTGGCTCACACCTTTAATCCCAGCACTCAGGAGACAGAGGCAGGTGGATTTCTGAGTTCGAGGCCAGCCTGGTCTACAGAGTGAGTTCCAGGACAGCCAGTGCTACACAGAGAAACCCTGTCTCGAAAACAAAACAAAACAAAAACAAAAACAGGCAAGATCCCATGCAGCTTCCGGATAGATGCTCTGGGACGATGCCTTGACTGCTTCTGTCATAAGTTTCCCGACATTTTCCAAATGAAGTAGAAAAGAGTCTAATGCTATTCTTGAAACAAGCCAGGGAGCTGCTCACAGGGAAGCCATGAATTCAGCCTCTGGGTTTGGTTGGCATTGATTATGTTTTGTTGTTCCCTAACCATTAAATCTTGTTGGGTTTGGTAGGATCCTCTGGTCTTCTGGTTTCCACCTAATGATTCCATTAGAAATGGATTACCAATTAGTGTTTCTCACTATTTGTATAAAACAGTGATTTACCTGCAGATTGCCATGTGCTGAGTTCAGCATCAGACCAACAGATACTCCCTTTCCCGAGTATATGCCTGAAGTGCAAAACCAATACTCACTTCTGTCTGATCTGAGTCCAGCTCCACTTCCAAGATCTGATTAATCTCTGCAGTGCCCAAGGGGCCACACATCCTAACACAGCCATGTTAGAGGCCAGGGCTTCAATATATGACATTGAAGAAGACACAAACCTTTAACACATTTAATCCAAAATAGAATGGCTAGGTCTCTTTGCAAAACACAAGAAAATCAAGAAGAACAAAGACCAAAGTGTGGATACTTCATTCCTCCTTAGAATAGGGAACAAAACACACATGGAAGGAATTACAGAGACAAAGTTTGGAGCTAAGACTAAAGGATGGACCATCCAGAGACTACCCCACCCAGGGATCCATCCCATAATCAGCCACCAAACCCAGACACTATTGCATAGGACAACAAGATTTTGCTTAAAGGACCCTGATATAGCTTTCTCGAGTGAGGCTATGCCAGTGCCTGGCAAACACAGAGGTGGATGCTCACAGTCATCTATAGGATGGAACACAGGGCCCCCAATGGAGGAGCTAGAGAAAGTACCCAAGGAGCTGAAGGGGTCTGCAACCCTATAGATGGAACAACAATATGTACTAACCAGTACCCCCAGAGCTCGTGTCTCTAGCTGCATATGTAGCAGAAGATGGCCTAGTCAGCCATCATTAGGAAGAGAGGCGCCTTGGTCTTGCAAACTTTATATGCCCCAGTACAAGGGAACACCAGAACCAAGAAGTGGGAGTGGGTGGGTAGGGTAGTAGAACGGGGGGGGGGGGGTTATAGGGGACTTTTGGGATAGCATTTGAAATGTAAATAAAGAAAATATCTAATAAAATGAAAAAAAAAGTAAAAAGAAAGAAAGAAAGAAAGAAAAAAAGAAAGAGAAAGAAAAAAAGAAAGAGAAAGAAAGAAAGAAAGAAAGAAAGAAAGAAAGAAAGAAAGAAAGAAAGAAAGAAAGAAAGGCAGGCAGGCTGGGTCTCTCCCCCCACGGCTTCTGTCATTTCACAATGTGCATTTATTCTTCCACTGGAGAATGTTCTCAGGGAAGATGGGGCTGTGTTCTGCATTCTTCACACAGGATCTCCCTTGTAATCTCCTTTTATTTTTCCTAACAATAGAAAAAATAAATAAATCATAGTAGAAAAAAAAATCAACAGGGAAACACCAACAGTGTGGGCCAGAGATAGCGTCCATCTCTTCATGCTCCCAGATGGGAAACATCGGGAAGATAAGGATAACACACACACACACACACACACACACACACACACACACACACACACTCACGCACCACATGTTTCCTGCCCTCTACACTCCTGCTATCTGCCCCTTTGTCCTCTCCCCTCCCCTCTTCTCTCTTTCACTGTCCCTGCCCATTTCCCTCCTTCATTTTCTTTTCTTTCTTATCTTCTCTCTCACTCTCTACTTCTAATTTCCAAAAAACAATATCAAACCTTATCGGCCTCACATAAATCCTTTCTATCCAAACAGGCCAGGCAGTTCTGTGAAGAAGCCCCTGTGGGGAGAGTGCAGACCTAGCATATCAAATAGACAGACTATAATACTAAATGTGAATTTCATACAAACCATGAGAGGGAATGGAGCCATTTGGGGGCTTCACGGAGACAAAATCCATGGAAACAACACAGTCTCTTAGTCCAAAGATGCCGTCAGATTTGTTCACCATTTACTGCTCCAAGAGAAAAGCCACAATCAGACAGGCCTTGCTATGGAAAGGGGACATGGGGGTGTGGACTGGCTGGGATTTGGTTGTTTCCTCAGGAATTCCTGGCTTGTGAGCTACCATGTTGGGCTTTGGTAATCCAGGGCAGGTAAGTCCTGTCCCAGTGCCTTCCTGCCAGATTCTGGAGCTGTAAACCTATACATGGTAGGTGCACTCTGGCAATAAAGAGAGAACTGCGTTTTAAAAGTTTTTAAAGTTCATTCTTATTTTATTTACAAATTTCTGTATTCTGGAAGCAGTTTTTAAAATTAGATTTTGCTCTTTTGATAAAGGAAAATGGGGGAGGGGGTAATTTACCTGCAAGTGCTATACAAATACATATTCTGATGAATACAGATTTAATAGTGAGTATGGATAAAATTTGTTTGTTGGCCAACAAGGTAGAAAAAGTGGTAAAGGAGCTGGCCACCAAACCTGGCATTCTAAATTCAGTCTCCATGACCAGAAAGAATTGATTTCCCTAAGTTATCCTCTAACATCCATACAACAGCAGTGGCCTGTGTGTGTCTAAGTGCATGTGCAGGACGAGTGCATGCATACACACACACACACACACACACACACACACACACACACACACATGCGTGCATACCCACAAAATCAATTAATATGCAATAAAAATTATAAACAAAATAAAATTTATTTTTATTTTCTGGGTATTTTCATAGGAATCAACTGTGATTCCTAATTTTAAAATTTTAAAAAGTGCTTCCCCAAAATAGAAATTTGTAAATAAAGTAAGAGTAAAATTTAAAAATTTGAAATAAATAAGAGTGAACTTTTAAAAGTGGAAATAAAATCAGGAGTTGAGTCCTACAATAGTCTTATAAAATAGATCGAATTCTACCCCTACTAACAGTATAAGAAATGCCATCAACATCTGTTTTTGAAACCTGTAATTTAACCTTCTTCAGTGAAGCAGTGCAGATGTCCAATCTACTTTTAATGGTAGCTATTCTGGAACACACTATTGATTCTGGAGTCTCGGTTTTAAAAGGGTCACTGGTAGTCCTGTCTTCTGAGTCAGTCAAGTTGATGTGACCGTCTGGTGGGGAGGGTTAGACACCAAAGGTGTCTGAGACCCTTGAAACCCCACCTTAGCATTCTTGGTCTCCTGGCTATTATTGTGCCATTAACCACGGTCCTGAGTGCCAGTCTGCTCTAGAGGCTTAATCTGGAATCCTACGGAGTGCCTGGCTGTCAGACCATTTCACTTACTTCAGTCCCATGATTCCTCGCACCTTCATACTGCATCTCTCTGATTCACTGTATTGGAAAGTACTGTATTAAAATTTCAGGGCCAGCAAGATGGCTAAGTGGGCAAAGGAGACTTCTCCCAAGCCTCTTGACCTGGGTTTGATTTCTGGGACCCACATCATGGAAAGGGAGACCAATTCCCACAAATTGTCCTCTCCCATCCATACATGCACTGTAGCGTGTTGTGCTCCACCCCTTTTAAAGAATAAATTCATGTGATTTGATAATTGCTGAAATATTTATATGACTTTTTCAGAAATTTATGTGAAACACAATTCTCTGAGATTTTCTAATGCATATACTCAGATAGATAGTTAAGTACATACATACCTAGATACAAAGATAGGCAGATGGGTATATATACAGACAGGTGGATGAATAAAAGGAGATGGATGTTAAATAGATAGATGATAGATAGATAGATAGATAGATAGATAGATAGATAGATAGACAGACAGATAGAAGATAGTAGATAGATAGATAGATGATAGATAGATAGATAGATAGATTAGATAGATAAATGAACGATAGATGATAGATAGATAGATAGATAGATAGATAGATAGATAGATAATAGATAGATAGATAGATAGATAGATAGATAGATAGATAGATAGTAGCAATAGATAGATGCTAATATATAGATAATAAAAATATTAAACATCCATATCTAAATGCCTGTGTAAATATGTGATAAGTGCAGCTATACACATATGAGTATATAAATATGTACAGGCCCACATATTTGAGACTATTATATTTTTTTTAAACAGAGAAAGTTTTATTAAAGGAAACTTAGGAAAATAGGTCTGTATGTCCTTCGATGAGTAGTGATCCAAACCAATCAGTAATGGTTTGTTCTTGGTATTCCCAGGCACTTTTCTGTATTGGATTTGGGCTTGGCTTTGCATTTCCATCATGATTCATTTGAGAAAGCTGTCTTTCTCCTTCACGCTCTTTTCAGTCTGTTGTCACTTGTGAGGCTATGCCTCACATTCTGTGCTCAGGTCCTGTGTCCTGTGCCTGGTGCTGCTGTTTCCTGGGGTTGCATTAAGCAGTCCAGTGAGCGGTTTTCTCCTGATAGCCCCACTGGATAATCTACCTGAAACAGATTTGTGAAAGTTACTGATGTGAAAAGATGATTTCATCCATATAATTTTCATTCATTTCTCAGTATCGGGGTTATGTGTTTGTGTTTGTGATGTTTTCGGTTTGTGCCAGCATCATAAACCTGTGTGTCTTTACATTGATGTTTTTAGTAATTTTTAAATAAAGTGTATTCATTGTGCATGGCACTGGATTCCATGAAGACATTTTTTTGTTTGTTTTACACAAGCATATCATATATTTTTACTGTATACCCTCCTCCAGCCCCATACACCTTTTTTCTTCTTTCCCCAGCCTCCTCTTTCCTGATTCCCATAAACAAATTTCTATTTTAATGACTCCAGTCACTATGGAAATCCTTGTAGAGGTTCCTCAAAAACCTAAAAGTATGCCTATATATGACCTGATTATGCCATTCCCAGGAACATGCCCAAAAAAACTAACTCAACAGGTCATGGCAGTGCTTACACATAAGGCGTATTTTTAGCATCTCTTGAGAACTTCTTTCTGACTTTAGTTTGGATTTAATATGACAGTTGTATTATGTGATTTTTTTTCTCCCAGAAGGGCATTGTGTGACTACTCCTGTAGCATTTGTAGCCATTTCTAGTATCCACACCAAATAAATTGCTATTACATGCCAAAAATATATTCAGAATGGCAGGGTTTACATCCGAGAACACTGGACGCTGTGCTTGTTTTTGTAAATCATTACTGATGCTGAGTTGGATGCTTAACGTTGTCTGTCTTCTTCACCTCTAGGCAATGGCTCAAGTCAGAAGACATTCAAAGAATCTCCCTGTTTTTCTATAACAAAAATATAGAAAAAGAAGTAAGCCATTTTTTCCTCTTTAAACTATTATAATTATCTTTTTGAAATGTAGTTTTGATATCAATCATGAAACCGAGTGGATGTTTTTAATATAGATTTTGGTTAAATACTTCACTAATATCCATGTTTGAGGCATTTGTTGAATTTGCTCTCTGACGATTTCAGACATGTACCTAGGGTGTTGATTTCTCAACCCCAATCTGCACCATCTCTAACTGGGTCAGCGCTGTGTATGTACCTCACCTCTACTGCTCCTGGGCACTCTTTTGTAACATTTCTTTTTTGCCAAATGCTTTCTCTGACCCAGTGGTATTCTCTGCACTCCTGGTAGTAAATGATATACAGTTGAGATTCAGAAAAAAAAAAAAAAAAGAAAGGAAAAACAATAATAGCTAATGTTTGACTTTTTCTGTGTAATTCTCTCAGAAAAGTCTTTTAAACAATGTTTCTGAACCTTCTTAATGCTGAAACCCTTGCATATAGTTCCTCATGTTCTGGTGGCCCCAAACCATAATGTTATTTTCATTGCTATGTCATAACTGTAATTTTGCTACTGTTATGATTCATAATGTAAATATCTGTGTTTTCCAATGGATTTAGGCAACCCTTCTGAAAGGGTCATTTGACCCCACCAAAGGGTTTAATGACCCACGCACCAGTTGAGAACCACTACATTAAAAGAAAAAATACTTACAATAAAATGACAATGTTGTTACACAAATTGTTCTGATTTGTTGACAAAAGTCTGAGGTTTACATCTAACTTCTGTGTTAAGAAGATTAGAAAACTCAAACTTTTAATTTTGCTGCATCTGAATACATTGACCCCAGGAGTCCTAATGAGCTGGTTTAGGCTCAAAAACAAGCAGCAGATGTTTGACTTTTTTTTTTTTTTTTTTGGTTTTTTGAGACATGGTTTCTCTGTATAGCCCTGGCTGTCCTGGAACTCACTTTGTAGACCAGGCTGGCCTCGAACTCAGAAATCCGCCTGCCTCTGCCTCCCGAGTGCTGGGATTAAAGGCGCGCGCCACTGTTTGACTTTTACACATCTGCTAAGTGCAGGTTAAAAAGTCCCCCTAGGAAGGATGTGTGGTCCTGGTAGGCCACCTGAAATCCATCCACTTCCTGCTTTGTGTTGATAGAAAGAAGGAACATGGTTCAGAAGCCATGTCCATCATCCAACCACAACATTACACACTCAGTTTGAACAAAATGACTAGGTTAGTGGTAGCATATGCATGACTGTTATGAATATTCTGCACAGAATACTCAGCTCATCATTTTCTAGAAAACTGAATGAAAACATCCAACATTCAAAGTCTTTCAGAGAGTACACGTGGAGCAATCCATGGCTCCAACTGCATATGTAGCAGAGGATGGCCTTATTGGGCATCAATGAGAGGAGAGGCCCTTGGTCCTGCGAAGGCTTGAGGCCCCAGTGTAGAGGAATGCCAGGGCAGTGAGGCATAAGTGAGTGGATAGGTAGGAGAACACTATCATAGAAGCAGGGGGAGAGAGGATGGAATAGGGGATTTCCGGGGGGGGGGGGGATTGGGAAAGGGGATAACATTTGAAATATAAAGAAAATATCCAATAAAAAAAAAGGAAAAAGTCTTTCAGAGTCCATGAAGGTGGATTTTATAGGCTCTCCCAAGTCCCCTTGGTGTATCTGGTACACCAAGATCACTTGCCACTTTCTTGGTAAAACACTTTGTCTAAAAATTCATAGGCTGTTCATAGCAGCCTTATTTATAATAGCTAGAAGCTGGAAAGAACCCAGATGTCCCTCAACAGAGGAATGGATACAGAAAATGTGGTACATTTACACGATGGAGTACTATTCTGCTATTAAAAAATGAATTTATGAAATTACTGGGCAAATGGATGTATCTGGAGGATATAATCCTTAGTGAGGTAACCCAATCACAAAAGAAGTCATTGGATATGCACTCACTGATAAATAGATATTAGCCCAGAAACTTAGAATACCCAAGATACAATTTGCAAAACACAAGAAAATCAAGAAGGAAGACCAGTGTGTGGATAGTTCATTCCTTCTTTGAATAGGAAACAAAATATCCATGAAAGGAGTTACAGAGACAAAGTTTAGAGCTAAGACGAAAGGATGGACCATACAGAGACTACCCCACCGGGGGATCCATCCCATAATCAGTCACTAAACTCAGACACTATTGCATAGGACAGCAAGTGTTTACTGAAGGGACCCTGATATAGCTGACTCCCACAGAAGTGGATGCTCACAGTCATCCATAAGAGGGAGGACGGGGCCCACATTGGAGAAGCTAGAGATAGAACATCAGGAGCTGAAGGAGTCTGCAACCCTAGAAGAGGAACAACAATATGAACTAACCAGAACCCCCAGAACTCGTGTCTCTAGCTCCATATGTAGCAGAAGATAGCCTAGTCGGCCATCATTGGGAGGAGAGGCCCCTTGGTACTGCAAACTTTATATGCCCCAATACAGGGGAACACCAGGGCCAAGAAGTGGGAGTGGGTGGGCAGGGGAGCAAGGTGTGGGGGAGGGAGAAGGGAACTTTCGGGATAGCATTTGAAATGTAAATTTAAAAAATATCTAATAAAAAATTTGAAAAATAAAATAAAATTACATAATTATAAAAAAACTATGTTGAAATAAATAAAAAATATTATTATTCTTAAAAAAATTTTTTTACCAACTTATTACTTAATAACATCTCACTCTGGAGTGATGCTAAGAGATACTAAAGGGTATTTGTTATGTAACGGCCACACTCTTCCTTACTGCTAGAAACCCGTGGTTATTACCAAAAAGCCAATCCAAACCATCTCCATGCAAAGCCCCGGAGAAGTTAAAAGCTAAGGAAGGATCAGAATGCATAGGGTCTAATCACATTCCAGCAATTATGCTAATGACGCACCTTCATCAGCATGCAAATTGTCCTGGATATTAAGACACAAAATTCAGTAGGAACAAAATTCTAATAAGGAGAAGGTAGTCATCGTTAAGACTGCAGCTTTGGAGCGACTGTACACACTGTCCCCATGCGTGCGCATCTGCAGATGCCAACACTAAGGCGAAGTATGGAGCATGCTGGAACTTAAGCACCCACAGCCTGCACTTCCAGCGAAAGGGGAAAGAATACAGTCAGACATACGGAGAAAGAATCATCGAGAAACGAAAGGGAGATCTGCTGTCTTTCAACACCAAAACCGGAGTGGCTCACATCTAAGAACTGCATCTGTTTCTTTCTAACTCTGGAACCAGGCTAGGTGGATATAGCTGATAGGACCTGAGAGCATCTGCAAGAAGTTACAGTGCCATTTCATAAAACTTTTTTCTCCTTCCACTTTGTTATGAGCCTTGTTAGGGAAATCAGCATAGCTTCCTGTGTGGAAGACTGCCTTTGCTCTTCCTGATGCAGAAACTAGGGCTTCACCCACTGCCAGTCCCTTAGCATATCAATCATTAATATTAAAATGAATTCTGGCCTGCAATTCCTTCAACCAGAAGCAGGGACAGAAATCCTCCTGTGGGTGTCTTGTCGGTATTTTGCATTTTGTACGTAAAGCATTCAGAGTTGTAAATCACTTGGGGCAAAGACCACCACCACCACCACAGTCATCATGGCTGCAGTGTTGCCTGGCTTTGTGTTCCTAAGTCAGCTGAGAACAGTGGTCCTGCATCGTAGACAGAACCCCTGCTAATTAATGGTGCTGGACAAGAGAAAGGAGGCTCCCTGAGCCAGCCTCAGAACCAACGCCACACACCTTCTGTCTCCTACCTTCATTCAACGCTTTAAGTAGCCCTGAGATCAATGATGAAACAAAATGTCGAAATGTGTGCATTGCATATGTCTGTTTAAAAGTGTCATTATTTGGAAAGTCATTCTCTTTCTCCAAATAATGGTAGATTATAGAAACTAGGACCCAGACAGGACCCACTGAGCCCTCCCACGTGGCTTCCGTCTGGAGTGCTTCCTTCCTAACTGGCTTGAACCAGTTACAGGTCCTTGGATCTCAAGCATTTATTTACTCATACACAGCAGCCTTTGCAAGTCACTCACAGTACATTTGGAGGGAGGGCATTTGACGAACTGGGATGAGCAGCCATAGCTTGTTTCTGCTGAAATCTGCAATTCGCATGTGTCATCCTGCCCCAGATACAACGATGCTGGGTAGCTCTGTGTAGCTCTTCTCGTGGCAGCAATCAACCATCTCTCACAGTGTCCTTTTCCTCCTCAGTACCGAGCCACTGCACTGCCAGCATTCAAGTACTACGTGACCTGTGCCTGCCTCATCTTCCTCTGTATCTTCATTGTACAGATTCTTGTACTGCCAAAGTAAGTTCCTGAGCCCCCACCCCCTTGGGATTCTCAGCCGCTGTGCCTCTCTCCTGAAGCCTTGGTGTGTTTGAAAGATGTGCAAGCATTTTCTTTTACAAACAGAGGGCCATTCTTCATATCACAGTAGTTGAGACATAATGCGGATTTTGGTGGCCATGTGATAATAACACCTTGCAATTGAGCTCTTTGTAGATAAAGCATATTGGCCTCAGTTCTTGAGACTGAACATCATCAGATCAGGGAATAATTTCTATAAGGAAAGCCAGAAATTACTACCTGATCTGATGCAAGGTGTTCTGATTTCCTGCAATGTCAGGGACCGAACCCAGAGCCTTATGCATGCGAGTTGAGCGCCCTGCTGTGTTATGCCACATCTTCAGACCAATCAGTGCCCTTTCTAATTTTAACACCATTGTTGGGGCTTATGAAATGGCTCAGTGATAAACTGCTCAAATAATAAACACGAGGAACTGACATGAAAGCCCTAACATCTACAGTTTAAAAAAAAATCAGTCTGGCAACACATCCTGCAGCTCTAGCACTGGATGGAGTCAGAGACAAGTGGATCCTGGGATCTTTTTGGTCGGCTATTCTAGCCAAAATGGCAAGCTTCAGGTTAGATGAGAAACTTGGTCTTGAAAAATATGGCAGAGAGCCAATAGGGGAAGGTACCTGGTGCCAACTTGTGGCCTCCACAGCACACATGAAGAGAAAAGCACCCCTGCACATGTTTGTGTATACATACATACATACATACATACATACATACATAGACAGTGTCATGAGGTGAAGATGAACACCTGCTCTACAAATGCCATCCCTCCTTTTCTTTTTGTACGTTCTGTGAGTTATGCACTTTCATCTTAAATCTACCCTCTGTCATAGGTCAGGTTCCAGTTGCTTTTAAGAGAGATGTGAACACAGGGAGAAATGTGAACCATGCAGGTCCTGTCTTTTAGGATAGAGTCCTTCTGGTTCCACTAACTGACAAAAAGCATTATATTGTACCTGGGGGAATTGGAGTCTCATCTCAGTGTTCTTAGACTCATTAGTAAGAGAATTTAAGAACAGACACAGAGGCAGTCTTGAAGAAAGTTTTATTAGAGTTTGAAAGATAAAAAGCATCACAGGTAAGTTCTAAATCTGAGAGAATTCCTGCAGGAAAATAATGGAAAAGGGAGAAGAGAGGAAACCTGTGCCATTTGTAAGCAACTGTATGGTAGAAATGTCAGAGAGAGAGAGACAGAGAGAGAGAGAGAGAGAGAGAGGTGCATCCTCACTCTTTCTTTAAAGGTCGGGACTTTGGCACGTATCTGAAAGAAAGAGATGGAGAAAAGAAAATCTTACACTTTGACAAGTAATTCAGAAAATCAGGCAAACTTAGCCTAGCCCTCAGAAAGTGACAATTCTGAGGGCAGAGTGTCTGATAAAGGAAAGTACATTACTCCTCCCATCACCTTAGCATAGCTCAAGGTCAATCAGCCTGCCTTAGAAGTGGTCCCTTGTCAGGTGATTGACAGACCCAGCTGGATTAACGCTTTTGGAGTAAAGAACAGGATTAGGTTCCAGTCTTGTGGAAAGGGAAACTAATGAACCCTGATGGGCATCAACGGAGCACTGATAAAGGTTTCTGTACCGATCCTCCCTCTAAAGACATAACCTAATCTCATGGAGGAGATGCACCAAAATTGGGGGATAGAAACAGTCTACCTCCACCATGACACCCAAGGTCCGGTTCCAATGTCATTCGACAGACAGGAGCAGTATCCAGACTGGTGATCTAGTCACCTCCCCACATATAGCCAAGGCAGGGTTGCTCAGAACACAGATCTCTGTTCTGCTTACAGGATCTATACCCTGAGCTCTATCCACTGCTTTTGCCATCCTAATTCCTAAAAGGTTCTTCCTCTCACACTTAATTTCATATGGCTTCTCCAAAGAAGATGACTTTTGTTTTATAGCTTAAAGGAAGTTTTAAGAAATTCATTCTTCTTATAATAAATGGATATATATATATATATATATATAATTTTCTGAAATAGATTTTCTCTAGTCACTGCCTATTCTATAAGAGCCAAAAAAAAGAAAGAAAAAAAAAAGCATTTTCAATCTACCAGGATTCAATATTGTACTGCCGTTTATCCTGTGTAGTGCAGCCAGGATTTGTGGGCAGCTAACCTGCTCAGATTGAGTGGCACCCTTTTCTGATAAAGATGCTTAGCAATTAGAAGCAAGCGCTATCTTCCCCTCTATACGACAAAGGTTTTCATCCTGGGCACTGAGCCAGAACCCTGGCATTCACCGGAGTGATAGCCAGCCAGGGCATTACTCATGCACACCATTCCTCAGCTGTCTCCCCAGTTTTGGAGAGGTTCCCACCAGATTTCCTCCTTTTCTACAAATTAGCCTTAGCAGGCATGGGCCCCAAAGGCACCTTTCTTCTCTGCTTAAAAAAAAAATTCCTCAGTGAAATTTCCACTGTCAGCTGATCAGCCTTCTGTTCAAAAATGCCAACAAATAAAATTCATTTCTAGTACCAGGCCCAAAGCAGCTTGTACGTGAGAGAAATGTTTGTGCTCCACTAGGGCTGCTGGGAAGGAGAAGTTTGTCGTGGAGTCATGATTGCCCAGGGAACTGGGGCACAGTACCACTGGCAAGTGAATAAGTTCATTTTCCTGCATCTATTCGTTGTGTGAACCTCTATATTACCTACATCCTAAGTGATACAGGGGCTGCTGATCACTGGAAACATGAATGGTTGTTTAAAAAAAAATCCCCAAGGAAGACAAAAGACTGAGAAAAAAAACACTTCATAATTCTCAGTTAAGAAAGAGATTGCAACCCCTTCCGGTCAGCACCAGCACTGGGTCATCTTGGGCGCAGAGTCAGCAGACACCCCCACGGTCCCTAGAGGACTCTTCACGTGATCTTAGGATCACTGGTGAGCAGGACACAACATCGGTTCCAATCCAATCTCTCAGGACCTGAGACAGCATTAGGGAAGCAGAAAACCGGCCTGACCAGGGGCACAAGTCCCTTCCGGTCAGTGCCAGCACTGGGTCACCTTGGGCATGGAGTTGGCAGACACCCCCACGGTCCCTAGAGGACTCTTCATGGGATCTTAAGATCACTGGTGATCTTAAGTTCCAATCCAACATCAGTTCCAATCATAGGAGAAGGGCCTATAACAGGAGGAACAAGGACACCTGAGCCCTTCCTG
Source organism: Mus minutoides (assembly GCA_902729485.2). Classification (NCBI taxonomy): domain Eukaryota; kingdom Metazoa; phylum Chordata; class Mammalia; order Rodentia; family Muridae; genus Mus; species Mus minutoides. The sequence continues at coordinate 183,621 of LR753476.1, forward strand.
ACCAGAGGCTCACGTTCCTTTTGATCAGTTCTGGTTTACCTTGGTTTCAAACAGACCAGACAGCTCTACAGTCCTCAAAGGACTGTAACTGTAACAGTCACTGTAACATGCTCAGGATCTTAGGGCAACAGCATCCCAGGATAACAGGAGCTGGGTCACACCAGTATTTCAGGGTCTCAGAGGAGCGTGACTGCCAAGAACTCTGACACACCCAGAATCTCAGGTTCACAGGAGTCCACAATCAAAGGATCACAGAGAAAGCTAGACTCTGAGGAGTCCTGAATCAACTGGGATTATAGGAAGGACAGGCTCCAATCAGATATATTGAGGGCTGCAAGCACCTGAGATAATCAGATGGCAGGAGGCAAGCATAAGAACAGAAGCAAGAAAAACCAAGGTAACTTGGCATCATCAGAACCAAATTTTCCCACCATAGCAAGTCCTGGATACACCATCACACCAGGAAAGCAAGAAATGGATCTAAAGTCACTTCTCACGGTAATAATGGAGGACTTTAAGAAGGAAATACAGGAAAACACAAGTAAATATCTAGAAGCCTTTAAAGAAGAAACACAAAATTCTCTTAGAAAGTTACAGGAAAACACTACCAAACAGGTGATGGAATTGAACAAAACCACCCAGAATCTAAAAATGGAAGTAGAAACAATAAAGAAAACTCAAAGGGAGACAACTCTGGAGATAGAAACCCTAGGAAAGGAATCAAGAACCATAAATGTGGGCATCAGCAACAGAATACAAAGATGGAAGAGAGAATTTCAGGTGCAGAGATTCCATAGAAAACATGGACACAACAATCAAAGAAAATCTAAAATGCAAAAACTTCCAGGAAATCCAGGACACAATGAGAAGACCAAACCTACAGATAATAGGAGTAGATGAGAATGAAGATTTTCAACTTAAAGGGCCAGCAATTATCTTCAACAAAATTATAGAAGAGAATTTCCCATTCCTAAAAAAAGAGATGTCCATGAACATACTAAAAGCCTACAAAACTCCAAATAGAAAGGCCCAAAAAAGAAATTCCTCCCGACCCATAATAATTAGAACAACAAATGCACTAAATAAAGACAGAATATTAAAAGCAGTAAGGGGAAAAGGTCAAGTAACATATAAAGGCAGACCTATTAGAATTACTCCAAATTTCTCACCAGAGACTATGAAAGCCAGAAGATCTTGGACAGATGTTATACAGACACTAAGAGAACACAAATGCCAGCCCAGGCTACTATACCCAGCAAACCCCTCAATGGCCATACATAGAGAAACCAATGTATTCCATGACAAAACCAAATTCACACAATATCTTTCCACGAATCCAGCCCTTCAAAGGATAATAACTGAAAAACACCAATACAAGGACAAAAACTATGCCCTAGAAAAAGCAAGAAAGTAATCATTCAACAAACCTAAAAGAAGACAGCCACAAGAACAGAATCCCAGCTCCCAACAAAAATAACATGAAGCAACAATTATTTTTCCCTAATATCTCTTAATATCAATGGACTCAATTCCCCAATAAAATATATAGACTAACAAACTGGCTACACAAACAGGACCCAACATTTTGCTGTTTACAGGAAACCCATCTCAGGGAAAAAGACAGACACTACCTCAGAGTGAAAGGCTGAAAAACAATTTTCCAAGCAAATGGTCTGAAGAGAGAAGCTGTAGTAGCCATTCTAATGTCGAATAAAATCAACTTCCAAACCAAAGTTATCAAAAAAGACAAGGAGAGGCACTTCATACTCATCAAAGGTAAAATCTTCCAAGATGAACACTTAATTCTGAATATCTATGCTCCTAATGCAAGGGCAGCCACATTCATTAAAGAAACTTTAATAAAGCTCAAAGCACACATTGCACCTCACACAGTAATAGTGGGAGACTTCAACACCCCACTCTCATTAATGGACAGATCCTGGAAACAGAAACTAAACAGAGACACAGTGAAACTAACAGAAGTTATGAAACAAATTGATTTGACAGATATCTACAGAAGATTTTATCCTAAAACAAAAGGATATACCTTCTTCTCAGCACCTCATTGTACCTTCACCAAAACTGACCATATAATTGGTCATAAAACAGGCCTCAACAGGTACAAAGATATTGAAATTATCCCATGCATCCTATCAGATCACCATGGACTAAAGCTGATCTTCAATAACAACATAAAAAATACAAAGCCAACATTCACATGGAAACTGAACAACACTCTCCTCAATGATAACTCGGTCAAGGAAGAAATAAAGAAAGAAATTAAAGACTTTTTAGAGTTTAATGAAAATGAAGCCACAACATACCCAAACTTATGGGACACAATGAAAGCATTCCTAAGAGGAAAACTCATAGCTCTGAGTGCCTCCAAAAAGAAACTAGAGAGAGCATACACTAGCAGCTTGAGAGCACAATTAAAAGCTCTAGAACAAAGCTCTAGAACAAAAAAGGAAACAAATTCACCCAAGATGTGTAGATGGCAGGAAATAAACTCAGGGCCAAAATCAACCAAGTGGAAACAAAAAGAACTATTCAAAGTATCAACCAAACCAGGAGCTGGTTCTTTGAGAAAATCAACAAGATAGATAAACCATTAGCCAGACTCACTAGAGGGCACAGGGACAGCATCCTAATTAACAAAATCAGAAATGAAAAGGGAGACATAACAACAGATCCTGAGGAAATCCAAAACACCATCACATCCTTCTACAAAAGGCTATACTCAACAAAACTAGAAAACCTGGATGAAATGGACAAATTTCAAGACAGATACCAGGTACCAAAGTCAAATCAGGATCAGATTAATGATTTAAACAGTCCTATATCCCCTAAAGAAATAGAAGCAGTCATTAATAGTCTCCCAACCAAAAAAAAAAAAAAAAAAAAAAGCCCAGGACCAGATGGGTTTAGTGCAGAGTTCTATCAGACCTTCAAAGAAGACCTAATTCCAACTCTCCTCAAACTATTCCACAAAATAGAAACAGAAGGTACTCTCCCCAATTCATTCTATGAAGCCACAATTACTCTGATACCTAAACCACATGAAGACCCAACAAAGATAGAGAACTTCAGACCAATTTCCCTTATGAATATCGATGCAAAAATACTCGATAAAATTCTCGCTAACTGAATCCAAGAACACGTCAAAACAATCATCCATCATGACCAAGTATGCTTCATTCCAGGGATGAAGGGATAGTTTAATATATGGAAATCCATCAACGTAATCCACTATATAAACAAATTCAAAGACTAAAAACACAAAATCATCTCATTAGATGCTGGAAAGGCATTTGACAAAATCCAACACCCCTTCATGATAAAAGGCTTGGAAAGGTCAGGAATTCAAGGCCCATACCTAAACATAATAAAAGCAATGTACAGCAAAACAGTAGCCAACATCAAAGTAAATGGAAAGAAGCTGGAAGCAATTCCACTAAAATCAGGGACTAGACAATGCTGCACACTTTCTCCTACCTATTCAATATAGTACTTGAAGTCCTAGCCAGAACAATTAGACAACAAAAGGAGGTCAAGGGGATACAAATTGGAAAGGAAGAAGTCAAAATATCACTATTTGCAGATGATATGATAGTATATATAAGTGACCCTAAAAATTCCACCAGAGAACTCCTAAACCTGATAAACAGCTTCAGTGAAGTAGTTGGATATAAAATTAACTCAAACAAATCAATGGCCTTTTTCTACACAAAAGATAAACAGTCTGAGAAAGAAATTAGGGAAGCAACACCCTTCACAATAGTCACAAATAATATAAAATACCTTTGTGTCACTCTAACTAAGGAAGTGAAAGATTTGTATAAGAACTTCAAGTCTCTGAAAAAAGAAATCAAAGAAGATCTCAGAAGATGGAAAGATCTCCCATGCTTAAGGATTGGGAGGATCAATGTAGTCAAAATGGCTATCTTGCGGAAAGCAATCTACAGATTCAATGCAATCCCCATCAAAATTCCAACTCAATTCTTCAACAAATTAGAAAAGGCAATTTGCAAATTCATCTGGAATAACAAAAAAACTAGGATAGCAAAAACTCTTCTCAATAATCTCTGGTGGAATCACCATGCCTGACCTCAAGCTGTACTGCAGAGCAATTGTGATAAAAACCGCATGGTACTGGTATAGCAACAGACAGGTAGACCAATGGAATAGAATTGATGACCCAGAAATGAACCCACACACCTATGGTCACTTGATCTTTGACAAGGGAGCTAAAACCATCCAGTGGAAAAAAGACAGCATTTTCAACAAATGGTGCTGGCACAACTGGTGGTTATCATGTAGAAGAATGAGAATTGATCCATTCTTATCTCCTTGTACTAAGGTCAAGTCTAAGTGGATCAAGGAACTCCACATAAAACCAGAGACACTGCAATTTATAGAGGAGAAAGTGGGGAAGAGCTTCAAAGATATGGGCACAGGGGAAAAATTCCTGAATAGAACAGAAATGGCTTGTGTTGTAAGATCAAGAATTGACAAATGAGACCTCATAAAATTGCAAAGCTTCTGTAAGGCAAAAGGCACTGTCAATAAGACAAAAAGGCAAACAACAGACTGGGAAAGGATTTTTACCAATCCTAAATCAGATAGGAGACTATTATCCAATATATATAAAGAACTCGAGAAAGTGGACTCCAGAAAGTCAAATAACCCCATTTAAAAATGGGGCACAGAGCTAAACAAAGAAATCTCAACTCAGGATTATCGAATGGCTGAGAAGCACCTGAAAAAATGTTTAACATCCTTAATCATCAGGGAAATGCAAATCAAAACAACCCTGTGTTTCCACCTGACACCAGTCAGAATGGCTAAGATCAAAAATTCAGGTGACAGCAGATGCTGGCAAGGATGTAGAGAAAGAGGAACACTCCTCCATTGTTGGTGGGATTGCAAGCTTATACAACCACTCTGGAAATCAGTCTGGCGGTTCCTCAGAAAAGTAGACATAGTACTACCAGTAGATCCAGCAATACCTCTCCTGGGCATATATCCAGAAGATGTTCCAACTGGTAATAAGAACACATGCTCTACTATGTTCATAGCAGCCTTGTTTATAATAGCCAGAAGCTAGAAAGAACCCAGATGTCTCTCAACAGAGGAATGGATACAGAAAATGTGGTACATTTATACAATGGAGTACTACTCAGCTATTAAAAACAATGAATTTATGAAATTCTTGGGCAAATGGATGTATCTGAAGGGTATCATCCTGAGTGAGGTAACCCAATCACAAAAGAACTCACATGATATGTACTCACTGATAAGTAGATATTAGCCCAGAATCTTACAATACCCAAGATACAATTTGCAAAACACATGAAACTCAAGAAGGAAGACCAAAGTGTGGACACTTCACCCTTTCTTAGAATTGGGAAGGAAACACCCATGGACGGAGTTACAGAGACAAAGTTTGGAGCTGAGAGGAAAGGATGGACCATCCTCAGACTACTCCACCCAGGGATCCATCCCATCATCAGCCACCAAACCCAGACACTATTGCATATGCCAGCAAGATTTTGCTGAAAGGACCCTGATATAGCTGTCTCTTGTGAGGCTATGCCAGTTCCTGGCAAACACAGAAGTGGATGCTCACAGTCATCTATTGGATGGAACACAGGGCCCCCAATGGAGGAGCTAGAGAAAGTACCCAAGGAGCTGAAGGGATCTGCAACCCTATAGGTGGAACAACAATATGAACTAACCAGTACCCCCAGAGCTCGTGTCTCTAGCTGCATATATAGCAGAAGATGGCCTAGTCAGTCATCACTGGGAAGAGAGGCCCCTCTGTCTTGCAAACTTTATTTTCCCCAGTACAGGCTAAGAAGTGAGAGTGGGTTGGTAGGGGAACAGGGGGTGGGAGTTGGGGAGGGTATAGGGGACTTTCAGGATAGCATTTAAAATGTAAAGGAAGAATACACCTAATAAAAAATTGGAAAAAAAAAAGAGATTGCAAATAAGTATTCTTAACAATTAAAATAAAATAAAATAAAATAAAATAAAATAAAATAAAATAAATAGAGGAGACGAGGACACTGCACCACACCATGCTGGCTGGCAGAGTTGGCTTTGATTTTCTTGTCTCTTGTTTTCTGCCACATCTTGATGAGCCCAGGAAAGTCCAGTCTCACAAGCTTCATTAGGTACTTGGTTTTTTGTTTGTTTGTTTGTTTGTTTGTTTGTTTTGGTTTTGGTTTTTCGAGACAGGGTTTCTCTGTATAGCCCTGGCTGTCCTGGAACTCACTTTGTAGACCAGGTTGGCCTCGAACTCAGAAATCCGCCTGCCTCTGCCTCCCGAGTGCTGGGATTAAAGGTGTGCGCCACCACGCCCGGCTCGGGTACTTGGTTTTATGTTGAACAACAAGTTCTCCATTGACCATGAGCCCTGTGGAGTCCACACCGGCCACCTTTCCTGCTGGTGTTGACTGATGCATGCCCTGTCTCATGGCCCGGTCCCCTGCCTGCCTCAAAGTTCTTGTTGCGTTTCTTCTTTCACCTTTCTCATATTAGCCCTGTTTATTTCTATTTAAATGATGTTTTCTTTTGAATGTTTTAAAGATACAGAAAAGTACTGTCACAAACACCACAGTGTCCACTGCACAGACTCTTCAAGTGCTAAGACTGTGTCCTGTGCACTGCAATCATGATCCTTCCTCTGGACACTGTTTGGATTTGTGTGTGTTTCCTAGATTATCTTTTTAATTTGTTCAGTCTTAATTCATATTAATGTGGCATTATTCAACTGATATTTTTTATGTATTTTCTTACTAGTGCCCTCATCTCTACTATTTTATCTTGTGCTAACTTTAGTTGAATTCATATTCCTGACTTTTAAGGATTAAACAAATTCCTTAATTCTTCTACTGTTTCTGAAGCACAGATTCCCATGTGTATAATTCAAGTGGATTCGTCCCATTCTCTGCTACTGCGGACTCCTTGCATGCCTTTGCATGATATCTGCATGTCCTGGGTCCTTTAAGAGCTTTTGTCTCTTATGTTTTATTTTTCTGTTTTTGTTTTTGTTTTGTTTTGTTTTGGTGGTAGTGGTTGTTGTTGTTATTTTGATCCTGTATGCCTATGTGACTAAGTGTGGCCTTTTCTGAGTTCCTGAACCACCTGCCCACAATGGAGACAACTCCATACCCATTGCTTTCCTTCCAACCCAGAGCTCCTATCTGTACATCATTTCCATTCTGAGCTGCAGGCTATAAAGTTTTCCTTCAGTTTCTCCTTTCACTACTTCCTATTTAGACATGGTTTCATCTGGTTCGCAGGCACCTCATCCATTCTCTGGTATAAAGGCATCACCACGAGGTTGATTTTAGTGTCAGGTACCTCTGGGACTCACCTGCTCAAGGGACCATCATTGGTTCCATCTCTAAAGGGACATTGTGGTCACTTCCATCACATCCCTGGTGTGGAGGGAGATTGAGGATCTTGACTGTTGATGACAGCCTTTTCATGATGAAGAACTTAGGGTCCCAGAGATGTACTCTTCCCTGAGTACAGCTCTTCATGGCCCCTGACTTCACTAAAACACAGTTTTAACTCCAGCTCCCAGTTAACCAGATTCATGGATGCATCCCTTACTTTGATACATGTTAAATCACAGCCAAGGAAGACTGCATCAGACCCTGGTCCCCTTGGGTTTGTCAAGTGTCAGTGCCCCTCAGTGTTTGATGCCGTTCCTGGACCTACAAATTTTATTTCTTACCTAATCTGTATGAAATGTTTTCATTGAATTAATACATCTCACTCTTGCTGACACACCCTTACTTATTTTCTGACTCCATTGTGTTACAGCGAGCCCGCATCTTCTTCTGGAGTCCTTCTCACAATGCATGAGTGTGTATCTGTGTAGCTATAAGTTTTGCATTCTAGTTAATAAGAGATAATAAGAGATAATTGTACCTATGAGAAACAGTGTGACATTTTCATAATTGTGGGTATGAGGTAAATGATAAATCAAGGTAGTTACATCTGTCACCTGCCGGGTTGTTGGTTTTTTTTTTTTTTAATCAAAAAAGGCAAGCAGAGGTCAGGACTGAGTGAGTGAGCAGATAAATTGCTAACAGGGGGACTTTTTTACTTGGAAATGGTCAGTGGAAAAAAGCGTTTTCCCGAAAGAGGTTCTGCAACCTTCTTTATACCCATCCCAGTTTGTGGAAACTGGCTCTAATCTTAAGATTTGAATAGAATTAATTAAATTATCAATGGACCCCTCTTTTCTGGGTGTTTTGCTGCTCTGCCTGTGCTATGTATGCAGAATTTTGTTATAAATAAGAAATTCTTTCAAAGACCAAATAATAATCAAATGTGGGGCGTGTTTCAATTATTCTATTCAAATTATCTGTCAAAGTCAATGATTCTATGAAATCAGGCGTTGCATTGTGAAAGTTGTTGAAGCAAGGATACGTTTTATTAATAATGTTTAGTTAGATAGCTTGTGTCTCATTATCCCTGAATAACAATGATACTTTACTTAAGAAAATTTAATAGCAAAATTGCAGCCTCAAAACCATTATTTCTACTTAGATTCTGTCAATTTCCTTACTCATTTGAAGATATATTTTCAGTAATTCTTTAATGCTCTTTTCAAAGGGCCATTTTTAGTATTCTCTCAAAAGAGGAAAATAATGCGAAAGAGATATTATTCATACCCACTAGAAATAGACTTGATTCCTTCGGCATTCGTAATGAGGGTAGCTGTGATAGAGGTAGTTTGCTTTGATGGGTAATCAAAACCTAGAGCACACCTTGGGAGAGCAGGTATCTAAAGGGATAGGAGAAGCAGTGTCCAGGCTGGTTTTGGTAGCTCTTGTACTGCAGCCTACCCTACGAACTACAGATATATTACCCAGTGCTTTGAGGAGCCATGAGAGATTTAAAGCAGAGGTCATGATCTGGCTGTGCACTGGAGGTGATGTGTGGGAAGGGAAGATACAGGACCAAGTACGATGTGGTGATGGAGATGGCATTGAATGTGATTAAAACAAAAAAATAGTCTACTTCCAAGCTGTCGTATAAAACCTGTTGCAGATGAGTCTTGCTGCTTGATCAAGTATGAAAGCTCTCAGGGCTGTTTGGCGGAGTTTTGTTTCTGTGCTTCATTTGAGGAGTTAGAAGAATACCTGCCATTTTGCAAAAGGAAAACATCCTACCATGGCAAGGACAGGTTTGAGGGAAAATGAGGATCCTGGGACTCATTTTTTTTTTTACACCAAGGATGTGAATGCCTTTCTGTCTCCTAAACTTTCACTTCTTTTTGTTTTCGATTGCTACTGAAGGCCTTTCATGTTGAAGTTGTATCCTTTATAAAGGGTATTTCGAATTATTCCATAATAACTTATAATTGAGTGTTCTGTCCCTCCATTATTACCCTTGAAGAATCCAACTCAAAAAAATCTAAATAGAGTAGAACAGTCTTCCATGGAGGGAGGGACAAGTCAGGGTAGAGAGGGAAAAATGCCATGGGTCTTATCACCTTGAGTTCAATTTCTGAATAGTCACCCATATTTATCTAATGAAATGGCTATGATAGGGACGCATTGTGGGCTTTAGGAGACAGCGCTCCTGCTGGGTTTTTCTCTCTCAGAATGATAGACTCTGTCTTTGTTAGGGGCACCTTTCTCTTATAAAGGCAAAATCACAGAGGGGGAAAGGACTTGGTCTCCAATCAGCCCTTTCCATGAACGTAACAATACAACTGATTAAAGTGCCAAAGTCAAACATCACTACTAAAAGGTATAATTTTTCTTGCTTCATGGAAAGAAAGAGTCAAATTTACTTTTCAGTAAGTATATAAATCAATTATACTCATATGTTTAAAAGAAACAGCTTTGCAACAAGAATGTTAATTAAAATTGATTAAGTTGCAAAAACATCTTCGTATGCTTAATGGGCCAGATCACGCTTTTGAAAGAACAGGCTGGATAAATGGTAGTAATTAAGAGCTTTTGACCAAACACTACTTTGACTTGTGGTATTTCTTGTCCCCAGGTGTCTGCTGTTACAAAGTACCATCTAGACTTCATATTTTGTAAACAACAGGAATTTATTTCACAGGATTTTAGAAAACTAAAGTCCATTGTGAGTGTGGCAGAGTTAGATAGGTTCTGATGAGGAACCTCTTATGGTTGGAGACTATCTCCACTTTGATGATCTACTCACATCCCAGAGGGCCCTTATCCAAATATCATTGCCTTGGTACTAAGAGTTTAACTTGTGAGTTTAGAAGCACACAAGCACTCAGAACATAACAACCTTGGAAGAGATGAATGTCTATGTGGACAATAATGACATGGGTGCCAGTGTTTCCTGCTATAAGGATTTAGGAAAATGACATTAGCATATTCTCTTCTAGGGTCTGTGACCTCTCCAGCAAACAGAAAGTAGGGTAGGTTTCAGTTGAACTCCCTCCTAATAAATAGTAATAAATCCAATTAATGTGGTTACCACCAAGATTAATATGCCACTACTGTACAGCTAGAGATATCTTACAGAGTTGGCCATTATTCTGGTTCATAAGCCTTACAACTGGGTAGGATTGCTGCTTGCATTCCTCCATTGCCAGCTTGTGTAGCACCTTTGGATGCTCTAAAGGCTGATCCACCCCTTGTTCTACAAACAAGGATGGGTATTGGAATAAAATTATTAGTTTCCTAATTACTATTTCATGGAACTATAAACCAAACCACAGAACCCATTTTCTTCAACTATACATGAAATATTGACAAACATATAATTTCTACAAACCCAGAAAAATCCTGAAAAGATCTAATAAAGTTGAAATAAATTAAAGAGAGTTAAAATCTTAGTTTGATATATAAACATATCACAATCAAATAAGAAATAACTACTAATACCTAAATATCTAAAACATCTAAAATTATCCCCACGTATTTGACCCTAGACTATTTACCTGTGAATAAGTCCCAAGTCTACTAAGAAATCATAAGAGAAATTCTAACTGTTTAAATAGTAACAGTCCATATATTAAAATATGTGAAATATAGCTAATATAGCTAATAGTACAGTAAGTGACAAGGAGAGATTACTGCCTTTGCATTAAAAGAGAGAAAAACTTTTAATCAGTTAACTGTTTCCAACTTTTAGAAGCAGAAAGAGATGAACAATTTAGAATCAAACAAATAAAGAATAGATAATATTTCTCAAGTCAATAAAACAGAAACTAATTCAATAAAATTAATAAAGCAAAACCTTGGCTTTTTAAACTATTTTTTAAGATTATAATATAATTACATCATTTCACCCTGTAATCTCCTACCTTCAAATCCTCCCATATACCTCTCCTTATTCTCTTTCAAATTCATGTCCTCTTTTTTCATTAATTGTTGTTATATACATATACTTCCTAAATACATAAACATGTCCTGCTCAATCTATATAATGTCTCTGTAGGTACATGTCTTCATGGATGGCTGTTTGGTATTGGATAACCAATCAGTGTTTTCTTTGCTGAGGAAAACTGGTTCTCGTACCTAAGGATTTCTTTGTTGCCTTTATGGGGTGTTGAGCTTTTTCTGGTCTACCTTACCATGTCTACTGTCATCCTTGCTCAGCTCAGGTTTTGATAGTCATGTTGTTGATCCTTTGTGGATGTATCTTCTGAAATTACTAGGAGACACAACCTCACAGCAAACACCTTGGTTCTCTGACTCTTAAAAAATCTTTTTTCCACCTTTTCTTTAATGTTCCCTGAGCCTTAGAGGCAGGAGTTGTATTGTAGATGTGTCTGCTGGGACTGGGCTCCACAACTCTGCATTTTTACTGGTTGTGGTTTTCTGAAATTGTTTTTATCTCTTGTAAAACAAAACAACAAAAAGTTTCTAGATGCCAGGTAAGGACACTTACCTACAGGTCTAAGGACAAGTATTCAGAATCTAGTTAGAGATTGTGTTGGTTTTGTAAAGTGGTAGTTGTAGGTTCTCCTCAAAGATCTGTGACTTCAGTAGCCCTAGTTAGTTGGTTATATTTCCAGCAAGAGACACAACTCCCTCCCACCCCCCGTTGAGTGGCTTTTGATCCAATCAGAGAGCTATTATTTATCACCCAAGTATGCATGGCACTGCTATGCCCTTAGGGCTACCCTGCCATGCTAACCATTGTGTTTCATAGGCATCAAGCTTGCTAGGACTGTTATTTGATTCCCTCCCTTAGACACTTGGGTTTTATTATGATGTAAATGCTAAGAAAATTTAACAACCATAACTTTCTATGTACTCCAGCATCTCTTTGGAAGAAAAAAAAAAGGGAAATTTATTGGACTGTTCAGATATATTGACAAGCCCAGCATCCTGGTGTAAAATACTTTTACACGATACATTAACAGGTCAAGTGAGTCAGCCTCTGGAGAGCTTTACTAACTTCTCAGTTTCTCTCAATAAAAGTTTACAGATAACACATCCTGTCGCCAACAATAAATAAGATATATATCCTTTCCAAAATGCCTATGGCATAGTACAAATATGACATATTTATCACACACAGAGCAAAAAAAATTAATAACTTTAGTTTCTGATCAGCTATAATGAAATTAGAAATAATAAGGGCCAACTAAAAATAGCTACCCTGTAGAATTTGGTAATCATAGCTTTAATTATTCTCTTATTACAAGAAGATGAAAATTAAAATTATAGGCTTTAAGGAAAGAGTGACATCGAGTAGCTGTAAATCAGCAACTGTAGGGTTTGGCCAGAAGAATAATTTCTGAAATATTTGTGTCCTTGAATACATTTATTGGAAAATATAAAATATTGTTAATAAATGACAGTCAAATAAAAACAGTATATGTTTCAATAAAGTTATTTTAATTCGAAATGTAGAAAATGAACAGAAATCATAGTCCTTAATAGTGAAACAAAAGCCAAAGTCTTGAGTTCAGCAAAAGTTTCAAGACTCATTCAGATTTTAGAAAAAAATGTTTAACACAGGGGAAATTCTTTCAAATATGAGATTTTGCATTATAAGACAATGTTAGATCGGATTTTTGTAATTTACTTTTGAAATTAAAATTACATTATTTTTCTTCTTCCATTTCTTTCTTCCAATCATATTATTTTCTTCTATCTCCTCCTATCCTCCCCGCCCCCTGCTTTGTTCTCACTCAAATTCATGACCTCTTTTTCTTTAACTGCTATTACATAAGATCGCAGGGTTGACCATGTGATGAAGGAAAACCAATTCTGGAGGCAGGCAACTTTTCCCTGGGAAGACCATGTCTCTGACTCTCAGCATTCCCAGTTGCCGTGGATCTTTGTCTAGTGTTGAAAACCCATGAGCTTTCCTTTCTATGTTGGTAGTGTTGTTATCCGGGTCTTGTTTAGGTATCCATGTTAAGAGTGTACACTTCTTGGTGTAGCCTCTCTGACATTTCTAGGGAAACAATCTCACAGCAAATCTCCCATTCATCTCATTCTTATAATCTTTCCACTTTCTTTGCCACAATGAGCCATGAGCCTAAGGTTCAGGAATTGTGTTGAAGATGTTACATAGAATTTTTACATCTGAAAATACAAATAAAATAGGTAATTTCCTATCAGCATTATCAAGATTGATCCAAGAAACAGAACCAATAAAGAGAGCAGAATTATGGAATGCCTTATAGTAAAAGCAGCTATCAATCAAAAATATAATTACTGTATTAGTCAGGGTTCTTTAGAGTCAGAGAACTTATGAAATATCTCTATATATTAAGGGAATGACTTACAGTCTGCAGCCTAATTAACCCAACAATGGGCAGCTGTGAGTGGGAAGTCCAAGAATCTAGTAGTTGCTCAGTCACACAAAGGTAGGTTTTTCAGCTGGTCTTCTGCATAAGCTGGAATCCTGAAGAAGTAAGTTCCAACAGATGTGCTGGCAAGTGCAAGCAGGCAGAGAAGAGAGAGGCGTCCTTCTTCCAATGCCCTTATGTAGATCTCCAGCAGAAGGTATAGCCCAGATTAAAGGTGTGTACCACCATGACTGGACCTAATCTGTTCTTTACTTGGAACTTGGACTATCACAGGCTGGTCTTGACCTCTCTCTACTGGGATTAAAGGCATGTACCACCTTGCCTGGGACTAAGCTTTTCATGGCCAGTATACCTCAAGATCTGGATCCAAAGATTGTGTCATCCAAAGTCAAGATCTGGATCACAGATATGCCCTCCATTTCTGGATTATAGTTCATTCCAGATATAGTCACATTAACAATTAGGAATAGCCATCACCATTGCACAAAGGCTGAAGAGATTGCTCAGTGCCTAAGAGCACTTACTGTTCCTGCAGAGGATCCATGTTCCCAGAACCAACATCCATCCCTATCTCTAACTCCAAAGGATGCAGTGCCAACTTCTGACTTCCACTGACAGTGGCCATATGCATGATATACATACCTACCTGCAGGAAAAACATTTATACATATACTATAAATAAATTCTTTTTTAATTAAAGAATACAACCACGTGGACATGGTGTGCATGTGACGTGAGGGAGGAGGAACCTTTATCTGCCAAAGAAGACCTGGTCCTGCTTTCATGTGTGTTTTGTGGAGGGAGCCACTAAAAATTATAGCTGCTTGCTACCTCTGAGATGCACATTGCACACATTTGCTCCCCTAAGGAGGAGTTTCTGGTAATGTTTGGTAGCCTCGGGAAGAGGCTGGTATCCAGGGAATGGGACCTGAAGTGCTCTGTGAGGGGACAAAGTTCTGAGTAAGACAATTTAGGAAACACCAAGAATCTACCTCTGCTAGATTCTACATAACCCTGAGATCCCATCTCACTTGTTTTTGTGGAATTGAAGCATGATGGCACGTGACACCTGTCAACAGTCTATGTCTGAAATATGTACACTGCCTTATAAGGTCTTACATAAAAGCACCATGCCACAGTGTTCAGTGTTGGTTTGAACAGAAGCTTGCAGCTTTTGTCAAGGCCACCATAATCATGTCTTGAAATAGTATAGGGGAACGGGGTAGTGGGTGGAGAGATTGTGCCCAATTATGAGGTCTTGAAGTGTTACTCAGTTCTCCAACTGCTTGCCTTGTCGCTCTTTTAGTCTCAGGCTGTATCCATAGAGTGTGACTGCAGGTTTATTTAGTCATTTGTATCTGGTTCTTCCAGTCGCTTCAAGGTTCAGTGATTAAGGGCACTGACTACTCTTCCAGAGGACCCTGGTTCAAATCCCAGAACCCACATGGCAGCTTGCAACTGTCTATAACTCCAAGGTCTGAAGAATGATTTCTAACCCTTGTCTTAGTCCTGAATTCTAGGATGGGATTTAAGGACTTTTAAAGATTTTTAGTTCTTTAATTATTTAAAGTACCACTCAGAAATACATAAAGTTCTTTTTATCATATATATTTGTGTGGGGTGTGTGTGTGTGTGTGTGTGTGTGTGTGTGTCCTGTGAGTCCATGCATGTGAGGTCAGATGTTGATGTTTGGTGTCTTCTATTGCAATCTGTTTTATTTACTGGGAAAAGATCTCTTGTTGAACCTGAAATTCACCAATGCAGCTAGTTTGGTCAGCTGACTTATCCCAGAGATCCACTGTCTCTCCCTCTGAGTGTTAGGAATGTGGGCTTCCATACCCACCTGGTTTATTATGTGGGAGCTAAGGATGCAAACTCTAGTCTTCATCCTTACAGGTAAGTGTTTTATCCACTGATATGTGAGCCTAGCCTGAAAACCTTCTGGGCAGGTTTAATTTGGTGGACATACTTTTCACGTTTGCTGGCTTGATGAAGCATGTACATGGCCTGCCCTATGAAATCCTAGAAGACCAGGAGACATTTGACTGTGTCCATGTTGAATAAAATTGAGTCTGGGTGGGAGGTATGGAGGATATGGGAGATTCAATGTCCTTAGGATATCAGTGATAAGGGTAGGATACTACCAGGCAATCATGGTAGTATCCATAGAAACAATACATTCTAGGACACCTCTAGCAGGAAAGAGGCCAATCAAGGGAAGGTTTAGACAGAGTATTGAAAAGTCAAACAAAATGTGAGCCGTATAGAAATGGTCCTTTCTTCCATGACATATCAGTGCCATGGGAATGGTTCATTCATAGTGTGTTGCTCCACCTTGGCTATCAACACTCTTCCAAGTACATACATTTCATTTGCGTTCGTTTCATTAAAAAAAAAAATCAAGGGTCGAAATCTTGACTTAGTACATTCATAGTTGGGTGAGAAGCATCACTGGTACTTTCCAGCGTGATGGACACGACCTCCGAACTAACCTGCTGCTTTTTCTTTCCTGGTAGAACGTCCATCCTTGGTTTCTCCTTTGGAGCTGCATTTCTCTCCCTCATCTTCATCCTCTTTGTCTGCTTCGCTGGACAGCTTTTGGTAGGTGCTTCAAAGACAGAACTCCCTTGGGAAGTGTTTTCATTGTAGGAAATGGCTTATGTCATCTTTTCAAAAGCAAGGGGATCATTGGCAGATATTTGAAGAACCGTTTTTATATTTCTAGCACCCTTTAGGCCAGTGGGAGAGACAGCCTAGGTGTTAATCAAGGTATCACATGAGCAAGGCACTCATTTGACCATATTACAACCAACATATGTTGGTTGGAGATGAGGCCTCAATCTGTATCCTACAATGAGTGTCCTCACACTTAATATCCTCTTACTTGAATCTTCTGAATAGCTAGGGAAGTGAATGTGTACCACTGCACCCAGAAAAAGTGTTGGGGTCACTCCATAATTCTCCATGGGATTGCTTGTCCCTTTCTGTCAAGTGTTTTTAAATCGTCTCTTATTTTCAGAACACTTGTAGCAGTGAATGCAAGTATGAGGTTTTCATGTAAAGGACAGTTAAAATATTTTTAAACCATGTTTTTTCTTAAAAGATTTATTTAACTCCTGCAGGTCAGAAGAGGGCACCAGATCTCATTATAGATGGTTATAATTCAACATGTCTTTGCTGGGAATTAAGCTCAGGACCTCTGGAAGATCAGCCAGTGTTCTTAACCACTGAGCCATCTCTCTCCAGCTCCTTAAAATACTCTTAACACAACTTTTAAATCTACTTAAATATATAAAACTTTGAAAACTAACAAATGGAAAAAGTATTACTTATTTGCATTTTAAACCAACTATTGTGCAGTTTTATAACTTATATGCTAGCTGAAGACTAGTTTGAGATATGAAAATTATCTCTTTATTTATTGTTCCATATTAGTCAAGTATTGCTAGCTAGCTAGGTCACTATGAAAGCTATCTTAGAATGCCAGAAGGGAGACAGAAGATAAGCCAATGTTTCATCTTATCCATGGGATAAAAAGGAAAATGTGAAAGGCTACCTAAGGTGGACATCAGGCATGCACAATCTGATATATGCAGGTACACAGACATATGTGCAGCTAAACTATCATTCACATGAAATACAAATAGAATGCTGACTATGAGAATATGCCTGGTTTCCTTCCCGGGTGGTAAAGCATACAGACTCACCTTGTCTTCCCAAACCCTCTTCAGCCTACTTCCTGAGTCTTCAGCACTAAGTTTATCACTGTGGCTCCACTACAAATCCAGCCCTGTTTTCAAAGCAATAGTTTACACACCTGTTCCTTAGAAGCTGTGTTTGTCTTTGATGTGGAGGAGTTGAGTCTGTTACTTTTGATAAAAATAATATGATCTTTCACGTGCCTCCCTTTTTGGACTCAGAGACTCCTGCCTCTTTATTATTAATAACACATCTCTTGATCCCCCCTGTTCCTAGACTGGACCCCCAAGTTCTATCAAGATGAAATTGGTAGTTCTTCATTATTATTACCACCACCCTCCCTGGGGCTTTCTCAAACCCTGTTACCTACTTGACACTCACTAGCAAGTTTTTTGAAATTCTCTGGTGATTCTGGGAAATTTTCAAAGCTACAAATTGTTGGGGTCCGCCAAGGTACCCACAGAACGGACTGGGTTCCCCTGGGAGGCGAACTGGGGCTGTAACAAGACTAAATGGGAGAAAAATGGATGCCAAGACGATTCCCTGTTCAAGGCATCTCTGATTTTACTTAGGAATCTTTTTGGGTTATAAGAGGGTAGGCCTCACCCACAGTCAGTTCTGCACAGGCGCCTGGGTTCAGTTGACAGATGTCAGGATGCAGCCCGAAGTCCCAGGCACTGTGGAACACCAGGAAGCAGGATTTGGGCAAGGCACAAGTAGTAGAGAGGAGCTCAAAGGCATTTAGCAGAACAAAAGAAGCCAGCCTTAGCTGGAGAATGTAGCTTCCTGTGACACACCTTCCGAGGCAGCAGGTCTACTCTCAGCCTGAAGTGGCTGAGGAAGGCGGCTACAACAAATGAACCAGTGTCTGCCTCTCCTCTCAGAAGACTGGATATTCTAGGGATTGTGAAGGCTAAACTTGAAAATATTTGCCTTTTTTATTTACTTTTAAAATTAGTGTAAAAATGGGACAGCTTTCCCTAGTGCGTTTTCATACATGCGTTGTTTTGGGTAACCCTGCTTCCCTGTTCACTCCGAGAGAGACACACACACACACACACACACACACACACACACACACACCTTTCCCCTCGCTTGAACCCTCCCATCCCCAGAATTATGCTTTCCACTTTGTTACCTACCCCAAACCCTGCCTCAGTTCATGATCCCTTCACAATGTATACGTGTTCGCTCTCACATGAATGTATACCTGCAGTCCTAGCTTTTGAGAGACAGAGAGAGACAGGAGAATCGTTACAAGGTCAAGGCCAGCTAGGTCTATGTAGTGAGTTCCAGGGCAGTTGAGGGTACAAACTAAGACCCTGTCTCATTTTGAAAATTAAGATCTGTAATCCACATATGAGACAGAATGTGTGTTATTTGTGTTTCTGAGTCTGGCATACCTTGCTTAATATGATTTTCAGCCACATCCTATTTCCTTTAAATTTCATAATTCCTTTTTCTTTATAGCTTCATAAAATGCCTATGTGTGTGTGTTTCACATTTTATTATCCACTCCTATTTTTATGGCTACCCATGCTGATTTCATTAAATTTATTGTTGTGAAGACCACAGCAATAAACATGGGTGTGCAAATGTCTCTTAAGTAAGCTACAAAGTCCCTTAGGTATATGCCCAGAGATGTATATCTAGGTCATATGGTGGTTCCATTTTTAGTGTTTTGAAAAACCACTGTGATTTATGTATTGGATGCACCAGCAATGAATAAGTTCCTCTTTCCAAACATCCTCTCTAACATGTGTTGTCATTCACTGTATTGATAGCCATTCCAACTGAAGTCATTATATCTCTCACCCCATACAAATATCAACTCAAATGTATCCATGCTCTTAAGTCAAAAACTAAAATTCTGAGACTAATAGGGAAAAAATAACTACTTGAAGCTATAGACATAGATACAGATCTGTGAAACAAAATTCCAGTAGTACAGGAAGTAACCCAAAAATTGACAAATGATGTTATAGGAAATCACATAAAAGAAAATTATTAGCAAAGAAAATAGACTGCCTATACAATGGGATAAAATCTTTGTCAGCTGTAAGAGTCAGTCTTGAAGAATATTCAGAATGTATAAAAATGTACCAATTAAACACTAAAAAGCACAAACCTGCTTGGTAATCAATAAATTGGCCAATGAACAAAACAGGTAGTTCTGAGAAGAGAAAACATAAATGGTTAATATAATAAATATTTTCAGAGTTGTCCAACAGCCTCGCCTTCAGGAAAATGCAAATTAGGACATATGCTCTTGAACATCCAATAAAGAAATGCTTGAATAAGAGTCTCCAGTAGCCAATTGTAACTTTAGGAAGAAATTTGCATCCCTCTAATGGGTTATTTTGATGTTTGTAGGGTTCTGTGGTGGTTGTTTATCTATCAACAGCTAAACTATTAATGCATAAGTGGCTTAGAAAGGGTTGTGTGTCTTTCATGATGCCCTCCAGATAGAATTGAACAGATATCCCACGATGGTCATGGAGAGATGGTGCCGCCACCCCTCTGCTCGTTCTCTGAGCCCTGGATATTCTACTGATTGCATAAGAGCTGATGAGATTAGCATTTACTTGTTAATTAAACACTGAACTTATGAAAATGTGCAGAATGCCCACCAGCTGTTAACCTTCTGCAGACATAAGTGCCAAGGGCAGACTGACACTAAGGATGCCAGTGTGAAGTTCTCGCTGTGAAGGATTAAAGGGAAGAATTAAAATTCTGCTTTTCAGAAGGAAGTCAAGCAGAGGCGAGCATGGTAGTTAGCTTGAGTGGTGATTTTCAACTTGATTGGAATAAGAAACATGTAGGCACTGATGAGGCCCACCTCTGGGCAGATCCGTGATGGTGATCTCAGGTCTGCTTAACACAAGAGGGAAAAGCCATCCTGAATGTGGATGGTTCCATTGCATGAACCAGACAGGAACCAGACTGAACGAGAAGGGGAAAGAGGAACTCCAGAGTGTTTTCTCCCTGTCTTGGCTCCCTGGTTTGCCTCCCTGCCATGATGGCCTGAATCTCATAATCTGTGATTTGAAATGAACCCTCTCTCACGTTGTTTTTAGCTATTTGGTCACAGAAATGAGAAAAGTTACAAATGCTGTAAATTTAGCCAATGATTCTTTCTCTGTAGAACTTTGTCCCTGACGTAGTCTTCTGCACAGAGTATCCAGCACATGGAAGTCACAGTGGTTGGCATTTCATGGCTAGCCTGATGAAAGGTAGAAAATCATGCAATGTGCAAACAGTAGAGTCATTATGACACAGAGCTCCTTACTGATTGACCTCAAATGGGAAGAGGTTTATTCAGTAACTTGTTCTGAGCCTCGCTGGGAATTTCTTTCTTTAACCTGCAGCCTACAACTGCCTGCCCGAGGAGCTCTCCCTCCCACCTTCCCCTTGGCATTCACTTCCAAATTCTTACCCACTGAAGTAGGCTCAACAGCTAGTCCCACTAGCAGAGACTTTGGAATCTCTACTAGTTCTGTGATGAGCATCATGGAACTCCAGACCTGTGCCATAGCTGAGCCTCAATTTTATACATGCTTTATCTTTTATTGTTTTTGTTTCCCCAGACATAAAGTAAGACAGACAGAAATGGCTTCTCAACATCCAGCTGGCCTCCCATTACACCCAGTATAACACTAATGTCCTGTCTGCCTCCAGGACACTTGACCAAGTATAACATTAAAATCCACATTGTCTTAGGTAGGGTTTTACTGCTGTGAACAGACACCATGACCAAGGCAAGTCTTCTAAGGACAGCATTTAATTGAGGCTGGCTTACAGGTTCAGAGGTTCAGTCCATTATCATCAAGGTGGGAACATGACAGAGTCCAGGCAAACATGGTACAGGAGGAGCTGAGCATTCTACATCTTCATTTGACAGCTGCTAGCAGAATACTGCCTTCCAGGCAGCTAGGATAAGGGTCTTACAGCCCACATGCACAGTGACACACCTACTCCAATAGGCCACACCTTCTAATAGTGCCACGCCCTGGGCTGAGCACATATAAACCATCACACACATGAACAATTTTTATAAGCAGTTGCTGCCTAAACACAGCCATATCTACTTTCCCCACCACTGCTCCGTGAGGCCTCTTCATCCTCTCACAGATGCTCAGAGCCAGTAATGGAATAATTACAGCAGTGACAATGCTAATACTGAGCACAGATATTGCCAATATTATACAGGTATTTATGAGCTTCGTGGGAGAAATTTACCTCTCTGTGGTATAAAACATTAAGTCTGACCAGATATAGAGTGCACACACACACACACACACACACACACACACACACAGCACCACCACCACCACACAAAACTTGTCTTAGAAAATGTCAGAAGACATTTCCTACGTTGTTAGCTCCTGCCTTGAGCGGTGGAAGCAGTGTGATGCCACCCTGCCAGCCACCCCCTGTGGGACAATAACAAAAGTGCAAATGCAAGGTTCATCCTAGGAGAGAAAAAGTAGGTCACACACCAGCCAACACAAAACCCTCTGCCTTGGGGAGAGCGTGGCCATTGAAGTCTGCCTTCCCTAATGACAACACAGCGCTCGCAGCCCTCTTGGGCTGAACTTGCCGGTGACCCTCTTTCCATCTTGCTCTTGGCTGCCCTTTGTCTGTTTGGAAATTTGGTAATCATTTGGTAATAAGTCTGGTAAAGAACACGTGACCGCATGCTTTTTTCTCTGATCCAGAAGTCCCCCACCTTGATTTGACAAGCGGCCTGCGTGTATATCACGATGGCAGGATTGATAGTTTTTTAATTAATTCCCCGTGTTTCATTTCTACCTCCTTTACTCATTTTTCCTCTTTTCTGTCTTTTTTTTTTTTACAAATGGACTATCTTCTCTCTGGTAACTTAGACGTGATGCACTCCAGCCTGGCTGTTTATTGGGGCTTTGGTTTTAGTTTACTTTAAAACCTGATGCTTGGATGCTCTTACAACTGTGTCATGAAGCAGATGGACCCTGTGGTCTCATCATCCCTCTCATCTTCCTGGCTCGTATCGCTTAATCTTTGTGTATTTAATATTCTCCGATTATTCACGTTATCATTACTCTTGTGTAATGATTTATCTAACTATCGCCTCTGAGCATTATATTCCTCTGGGACTGTTTTCTTGGTAAGAAATGCTCTTTTCATGAGAATTGAGGATATTGCATAATAGCTTTCTTTATTGTACAAAAGCGTCTTTCTTTGTTGTGATCATTTATCATTATTTTTTAATTTTTTCTAATAATTCCACATTCTCCTGGCTTATACAGTACTGAAAAAGCTCTCTCTTTCTCTCTCTCTCTCTCTCTCTCTGTCTTTCCCTCTTTCTCTCTCTCTGCTTCCCACCCCTCAACCCCTCCTTTCATTCACTTCTCCCTTCCTGTCTCTGCCCTCTTTCTCTGTGTGTTGAAGCACACACACATGGAAGCCAGAAGATAACTTCAGGTTGCTCGTCCTCACCTTCCACCATATTTGAGATCAGGTCTCTTGTGTTTTTTGTTCTGCATACACAGGTCTGGCTGGCACCATTTCCAGAGATTCAGTTCTCTGTCTCCTACCTCAAAATAACTGCAGACATGTTCTACCACACTGGGTTCTGCCTGGATCTGGGGAATCTGAAGTCAGATTTGTAAAGTTGGTGCTTCATGAGTCAAGTCCAAGGCCTCTGTGAAAGCAATGTTTTATGGCAGAGTTATCTTTTTGGCTTTTTCAAATCCAAGTGTACTGTATCAGCACTGACTCTCTGTTTAGGATCAAAAACTTAAGTGTTCACCACACAGCTTTCCATTATACAGTGGGTCTCCTGGACTCCAGCATAACCTCTGGGGTAAGATTTTCTTTCTTTAAATCTCTCAATATAGTTAGTACCAAACCTGATTTTTAGTGGTGAATGTGGTCCTATCTCAGTGTAAGTAAGAGCCAATTCCTGAACACCTGGACCCAGTGATGGGAAGCAGATTTGCTGAAACGATGCTAACAGTTAAATCAAGGACTACATTGCCTTGGGCCCAGGTACCATCTCCTCTTTAGTTAAGTGGCACCTTCTGAGGACAGATCGACATCATACTTGAAATGCTCTCATTTATAATGTCGAATCAGAATAGGCAGGATTGCGATAAGCCTCTTTTTCTCTCAGGGACATTACTGAAGAACTGAAATCTGAATATTTTGAACTGTGTAGAGAACTGAAAGTAGAGACAGTGTTGGCCATTTTTATAATAAGTTAGAATGCAAAGTAATGGGTTTTAGTGTGGCCTTTTTATACTTCCATTTCTGTTTGAGACAGGGTCTTTGTTAGCCCAGCCTGACCTTAAACTTATTGTATAGCTAAGGATGACCTGGGACTTCTTCTCCCTGCCTCCTCTGGAGTGCTGGGATTGCAGGATGCCTAGACTCTTCGTCAGCCTTTGATAACATTCCTTTCATTTTAAAATCCTGATCTTTGGTTCTTCTCACCACCATCACTAGGTTCTCTGTGCCCACCCAGCCTTCCTGCTTCCTTTTCCTCAACACAAGCACCAATGACCAACTATCACCATTTGTTTTTAATTCTTGTTGGTGATTTGGGGAGAAAGAGAGATGCCTGCCTTCCTGACCTTGAAAACAATGAGCATTTAGCTTGATTTGTTTATAAGTTGTCTCAAAATACAGCTTTGAGGGTCCAGTGAAGACTGTGTGGGAGAAGAGATAAAGTTAGGTGCATTGATTGGAATCATTTTTATCTCCGAAAAAAATACTAATCCTACTCCATAGACTACAAACAGAGAATTAGTTTTAATTGACCAGAGCCCAACCAAATATTATTGTCTGACAGAGTCTGAGCTAGATAAGAGTAAGATTTACTTGGATATGTCTCCATACTTAATTCCTACTTCCGCACAACACAGATCTGAGTATGTTCTGTATCATTAGCACCACTAGATGTAGTATTCATTACACAGTTATGATGTACTTCCTTTGACCCATGACCCATCTTGTATGTTCTGAGTGTTAAGGGACACCATACTGGATAACAGATGCAAAGCATTGCCAATCCCTGTTAAAGCTCTGTTGTTTGATTAACACGTAAAATACAGATCTGGATCACTTCCAGTGTGCTGGTAGGAGGAGGGGAATCTATAGAGTCCAGTCAAATGTAGCTTCTACACCAGTCAGAAATTCAGCTCCTGGAGTCAACCATCGTTGACTTGAACTCTGGACCACCTTCTTAGGAACGTCTACCCTGTGAGTTCCTATCAGGTGCCTTGTGTTTAAATCCCCCAAACGGCCAAGGAGGTATGTGAATAAACTGAGCAGGAAGGTATAACTAACTTTCAGAAAGTCTCACAGCTGTGAAGATGCCTGGATGCTCACCCTCCCCCAGCCTCCCACTCAGCAGCAGTCTTATTTGATTGTCGTGTTGACATTCAACATATTTCAGGGCTTATGTCAATGGTATTTTAGGAGGAGCTCAAAAAGAGCATAAGAAATAGGTGGGGGAAAAAGTAAGTGGTGTTTGCCAAGCCATTGGAGGTTAGTTATCTCACATTGAGTTTTAGTTAGGCTGTACCAGGGCTACCACTATATAAACATGGGGGAGGCTTATGCTTCCAGGACCCATCCCTTTAGAAAGGACCCATCTCTATTAGAAAGGTTGACAACTGCCTCCCTAGAGATTCCATGGAGATACTGCCTGTCATATTAAAGTGCACCATCCTCATACGATCATGTGACTCATTCCTGGATGGCGCTCTCTGTGATCTACACTCTGACCCATACTGAGGTGAGACTCACAGTGGTTTGTCTGTTCAGAAGTGAATGTAAAAGCAGCTATGAAACACCACGTAACAGTGTAGGGCCCATGGAAGATGGTGAAGAAACATCTGCTCCCATTCTGTAACAATCCTGATCCCTTTTTTGTAGTAAGAGATCTTCGATAGCTGTGCTCATGTGAGCATGGGGTGGAAGCATCCCACATTTACCTCAAAAAATAAAAATAAAATAAAGTATACCATGTACTTACAATGGAATTTTACTCTGCCTTGACAAAGAGGGAACAGCTACAGCATGGTGAGCTTTGGGGAATTATTGTGAGTGAAATAGACTACTCACTAGGGCAAATGTATGATTCCACATATTCAAGGTATTTAAGATAGTCAAAATCATGGAAACTGGGGGTCAGAAGGATGGCTTAGTAAGTAAAGGCATTTGGCTCAGTGGATAGTGGTGCTGGACACCAAGACTGATGCAGAAGTTCTAACTGTGGGAAGTAGCTTTGTCTTGTTGTCCTCTGACCTCTGATTCCATGTGTGGACACACATCAAATAAATGATTGTAACTTTTAAAAATTAATAAATATTATAATTACTATAACCCTACCCTCTCTAATCCCCTCTGAATTTCTTCATTCTCCTCTCCTCCCTACAGTTGCCTTTCCGACATTCATGCAGGGGCAAATGGCTGATCAAGGTGCTGAGAATAGTGGGGACTGAGTGCTTGGCTGTAAACAGGTCATTTATATCACCATTGATAAGGCATAGGGATCACTGTGGCAGAGTGGAAAGAAAGAATGAGGGCCAGATAATGAGAAAGGGGATGTGGAATGCTGGCTTCTGAGAGCTGTGACTTCAAGCAGCTGTGGCTGCCTACACTGGTCCCCAGATGACTAGGTCTACCAACAGTCAGCACAGATCAGGAAGTATTGACTATTGATGACTCTCAGGGAGGAAGTCATTGTCATGACTTAGGACTTGTGTGCTCATTGAGGTAGCCACTAGGCACCTACCCACCAGGTGCCTACCCACTAGGTGCCTACCCACCAGGTGCCTACCCACCAGGCGCCTACCCACCAGGTGCCTACCCACCAGGTGCCTACCCACCAGGTGCCTACCCACCAGGCGCCTACCCACCAGGTGCCTACCCACTAGGTGCCTACCCACCAGGTGCCTACCCACTAGGTGCCTACCCACCAGGTGCCTACCCACCAGGTGCTTACCCACTAGGTGCCTACCCACTAGGTGCCTACCCACTAGGTGCCTACCCACCAGGTGCCTACCCACTAGGTGCCTACCCACCAGGTGCCTACCCACTAGGTGCCTACCCACCAGGCACCTACCCACCAGGTGCCTACCCACTAGGTGCCTACCCACTAGGTGCCTACCCACCAGGTGCTTACCCACCAGGTGCCTAACCACTAGGTGCCTACCCACCAGGCACCTACCCACCAGGTGCCTACCCACTAGGTGCCTACCCACCAGGTGCCTACCCACCAGGTGCCTACCCACTAGGTGCCTACCCACCAGGCACCAAGGGGTGGTTCCTAGTCCAGTATCACAGGGATCATCTGGCAAATTCAGTGGAACTCAGAGAAAGATAGAGCAATGTTTGAAATAAAATTTTTCTATGGAAGAATGAACCACCAATAGCATGTTAGGAAGCCATGCACCCTTGAGTATCTTATCTGCAGATTCTGTCAGTCAGCAAACTCAGTCTACATTCTGAATCTGCTCTTATGATTAGCTGCTGAAGCAGTAAAAGGAATGTGAAACATGTTGACCTGTTTTCTCCATAAATCAACCAAATGTATAATAATTGTTTTAGATGAGATATCCATTTAGTACATTCCCCCCAGAGTATAAAATAAACTGAAATTTTCCCTCTGCCAAAATTACCTAAAATCATAATTTCAGGTCTATCTGAAAAGACACACAATAATATCATACCTTTGTCATAAACACTTAATTTATCCTTCACTTGACAGCCAATATAATTTTAATGAGGTTGTGACTTGGTATAGGTCCTCAGGGAGAGATATAATCCATTTGTTTAATCTTGGAGAAGTGTTGGTGTTTCTTGTGGTTTTAAACATTTTACACTTCATAGAATACACTAAACAGCGGTGTATTTCTTCTTTCTCTTTCTACACAGCAATGCAGCAAGAAGGCCTCTGCCTCTCTCATGTGGCTTTTGAAATCATCAGGCATCATAGCCAACCGCCCATGGCCACGGATCTCCCTCACGATCGTCACCACAGCTATCATACTAACCATGGCTGTGTTCAACATGGTAAGCCCCTGGGCTGGATCAAGGTTTGCTTTGAACAGGTCATTTCACTTGTAGTCTGCCTTGCAGGTTGAGTTGATTGGTTAGTCAGTTGGTCAGTTGGTTGATTGGTTGGTTGCTTTGTTCATTGGTTGGTTGATTTGGTTTGGTTTAGTTTGGTTTGGTTTGGTTTGGTTTGGGATGTGTATGGGTGTTTTGCTTCCATGTATGTCTATCTACCACATGCATCCTGGTCCCTGCAGAGGCCAAAAGAGAGTATCAGATCTCTTGGCACTGGAGTTGCAGAAAGCTGTTAGCTACAGAGAGCATCAGTTATCTACCACTCAGGTGCTGAGTCCTCTGGAAGAACAGCTGGTACTCTAAACTGCCGAACCACCTCTTCAGCCTTGTGTCTTGAAGTTTGGGAAACTTGCCCACAAAGTCTTTGTGACACCGATTGCCTCCTGCCTGTTGAATCCAGCCTCAAACTGCTCCTACAGTTTAAGGAAAGAGATGCTTTGTATGAGCCTCTGTGTGAGTGGGATGGACAGAGGAATAGCTTAGAGGAGACAGCAGATGCTATGGCTGTAGTTTTGAGTCATTTATATGGTTGCAAAGGGTGTATTAGGTTACCTGAAGACTCTTACTGTGGTCCTCCTCACGCTGCACTTGAGTTCACCTGTGTGGTGAGAGAGTCAGTGAGTCAACACATTTCCAGGAAGCTGACTTTCACTGGCCAACAGCACCACATACCAATTATAGAAACTCAACAGTTAATAGGATGTCCACACACTCATTAGTGAGTTTCAGGCTAGAGTCATTACCTAGCATTCAAAAGGCCCTGGGGTCAATCCCCCTAACCAAGCACAATGATAAACGATAGTGTGATGTAGAGGCAGGAGGAGTGGAAGCTCAATCTCATCCTTGGCCACATAGCAAGTTCAAGAGCAGTCTGGGCTGTGTGAGACACCATCTTCAAAAACAACCAAAAAAAATAGTAAGGCTTTTCTTATTATTATATAAATTTGAAGCATAGAACATGATATTTTGGTGTGCATATATACAGAAAAATAATTACTGTGAGTGAGAAGTTTAGGGTATCTATCCCCTTCCCTACTTACTGAATGTAAATGAGTGCATGTGTGCATGTGTGTGTGTGTGTGTGTGTGTGTATGTGTGTGTGTGTGTGTGTGTGTGTATGTGTGTGTCTGTGTGTATGCATGCATGTGAGTTCATGTGTGCATGGGTGTGTGTGTGTGTGTGTATTTAGAGCCTAAAATTGATTCTTTTAGCTAATTTTCAAATTATACAATACTCTGTGCTCCTATCATGAATCAGAACTCTAAATTTACACATCCTACACAACTGTAATTTTTATCCTTTGACTATTTCCTGACCTCTTGCCCTTGGTAACTACCATTCTGTCTGTATCAAGTCAACTTTTTGTGACTCCACATACAAGTGAGATCATGTAGTAGTTTTCTGTCTGTACTTGGCTTGACTCACTTAGCATAACATTATGCTCCCCCAGAGTCAAGCATGGCAGGATCTCCTAAGACTACATAATATCTCTGTATTATATGCTGCATTTTCTTTACTCATTCATCAGTAATAACAAATCAAGGTTGTTTCCAAAGATGGCAGTTGTGATGAGTGCCACAACTAACATGGGAGTGAATTAGAAAATGTCTCCTTGATGAGGCCCTTTTGTTCTCTTTGCTTTCCTGCACATTGTAGGAAGTGTATTCTTCATATGACATAGATATTCATTAGTGCATGAGTTTAGAATTAATGATGAGATAAGTATATAACTCTGTAAAACAAAACCATTTCTTTTTTGTAAAATATAGTTTGACCTTACTCAACCAAGATTCATCAACTACTCTTTATAAGAGATTATAGCTGGGAAACATTTGATTGGATACATGTATCCAATGTAAGGTAACTTACAGTAGTTGACAAGCAGGCAAGTAATAATACTAATAGTAATTGACCAAGTAGACATGTTTGACACATATTTTCACACCATGACTATAATCCATGTAGAGAGAACAATTTTGCCTTCAGTGCCAGAAATCCTGCAGTATTGCTCTTCTTTCTTAACATGGAAGAATCCTACTGCCAGGTAGGAGAGAGTGCCAGAAGACACGCAAAGTTGATGGAGAAGGGAGGTGGTGAATTAGAAGAAGTACAATCCTGAACCACATGCTAAGCAACGTTTGGGGGGATAAGGATGGAGCTGTATAGCTGTCTTGCCTCTCCTGTCCAACCACACAGAGCAGGGAAGCCAGCAGTGCTCCATCCTCCCCAGTGGGAGGTGCATCATGTTTACTGACCCTCTAGTGGCTCTTTCATGTTCAGGGTTTCTTGTGGTTATGCCAAGGTGAGATCATAAAGTGGTTTAAAAGCTGACATTATGAACAAAATAGCAGCAGTTTTACATAGGTAGCTATCTGACTTTCCCAGGAGTTTGTTGTGTTGGCCCCACTTATGATTGCATCTGGGTTTACAGAGACAAGCCTGCCATGTACACTAATCTCTAGACCCAGCTTCCTGGCTCTCCTAAGCAGCTGGTGCCCAGGAACACTGGGCTCCTTAGAACAGAGTAAACAGAACAGACTGGACAGCAGAGGGTGTCATGGCTGGAGAATGGGCTCCCTTTTCTTGCTATCTCTTTTTTTTTTTTTTTTTTTTTTTT
>LR753476.1:213884-240849 GCA_902729485.2 Mus minutoides
TTTTTTTTTTTTTTTTTTTTTTTTGGTTTTTCGAGACAGGGTTTCTCTGTATAGCCCTGGCTGTCCTGGAACTCACTTTGTAGACCAGGCTGGCCTCGAACTCAGAAATTCGCCTGCCTCTGCCTCCCGAGTGCTGGGATTAAAGGCGTGCGCCACCACGCCCGGCCCTCTTGCTATCTCTTGAAGAAGATGCTACCTTCCACCAGAAGTCAAGCAAAACCCATTCTCCCTCCACACTGTTACCTGCTCCCTCATTGTGTCTGTGCCTTCCTACCTGGCCCTCCTTCCACGTGTCCATCCTCCTTGGCTTCCTACACAACACAGTGCCTTCTGGGACACGCTTTACAAACCACTTGATCCCTTCCTTCCCAAGTGAACCCACAAATCATAGGGATTTCACCTGAGGAGCTGAATATGACTTCTTAGCAAATGAAATTTTCTGGCAGAAAATCACTTAAATTTCCCCCAGTGATTTAAGCAAACACATACATACACACATGTTCCTCCCCCTTAATAGACACAAGAGCTACTCTTCTTGTAGATACCTATGTCTCCTGGTTGTGTAACAAAGAATTTTTTCTATTTTCTTTTAAAACTATTTATTGTCAGAGATGGAGCGATGGCTCATTAACTAATAGCACTCACTGTTCTTGCAGACGACCCACTTTTAACTTCTCCAACACACATGGTAACTCACAATCATCTATAACTCCATTTCCTGAACATCTGACACCCTCTTCTGTCTCCCGCATGCTCCAGACACTCACATGATGCATGTACACACACCCCGGGTGAACTACTCAACTCACATGAAGTTAAATTAAATAAACCTATCTTAACTGTATTTGTCATTGAATAAAATGTTACCTAAAACACTTGATTTAACCACTTTGCCATGTGCAATTCCATGGCATTAATTACCCTTGAGAAACAATGCAGCGGTCGGTCGTCTCCACCCTCTGGTCCTCCCTTCCCTTGTGTACATCTGCCTTCCTGTCCCTATGGACTGGCCTGTTGTGAATGCTCCCGAGAGTGAAAGCACACACTGGTCTTCTTTTGTACCCAGCTTATCTCACAGAGTATTCTGTGTTCACAATTCTTGTTTTCTTATTGCTGTCATGGCCCTTCTGGAACAAGTGAGCTTCCACTTGCTTTGTCTTCCCAGCCAGCAGTAGGCAGCCCCTTTCAGTGGCTTCTCTAGGCTCAACTCCCATTGTTCTGCTTACCTAAGATGGGACAGGTGTATTCAGGACAATCTGAGAGGAGGTGGTGGCTGTGGGTAGCCTCCCTGTGCTGATGACTATGGAAATGAGCCATGGTACATGGAGGCTGTGCGCAGATCTCCCTCACTCGTGGGTTTTTTTTCCAACCCTGCATTTTAACAGTTCTGAGAATGTTCGTTGTATATGAAATGACCTTGGATATTTTACCAGGATGCCCTAAGCATTCCATATTAATCCACATGATACTAAATATCTCAACAATGATCCAAATTCCATATTTTTTTTTCAAGCCTAAGTCTTCGGTATCGAATTACAAATGGCCTTGTTTTGCTCCCCACAAGTGTCCAGCAGGCTGTCTAGAGTCACATGTAGAACAGATGGATAATTCATTTTTTTAAAAAAGGCCATGAATTTGAAAGAGAGAAAGGAGAAGTATGTAGGTGTCCATGGGGAGAAAGAAGGGGGGATAAAGGTGTGATTATATTATAATCTCAAAAAATGAAAGAGATAAAGAAAGCTGGATAGCCTTGCCGTTGCTGGTGCCAACACTGGTGATGTCATTACGTGCCAGCCCACGTCATGAAATGAGAAACTGCCAAGAGACCTGTTATGAGTAATTCAAACATAAACTTGTGATTCATGCAGGCAAGAGTTAACTGAAATCAACCCGTAAACAACTTGGACTTCTAATTCCTAACAAATGGCAATGAAGCACAGATCTCCATGTCAAATCCTGTTGTCACAGTTAACAGTTCTTGGGAAAGATGCTTCTGATTGAGATTAAATTGCTGGGAAGTGTAAAGTTTGAAAGAAAAGCCCCATATTCATGGCATTCTTAGCATCCAGTGAGACTATCTTGTTCTAGACAATTTAAAATTTACAGTTATTGCCAAGGCTTTAGCAATTAGAGTACTCAGTAAGAGTCCCCTAGATAATCATGATGTGGACATTCATTCTATGAGGAGAAGTGAGATGGATTAACATGGAAGAATGGAGAAGAGAAATTGGAATAGCATCTTGCTCTGGGGACACTGTGTTCAGGAAGTATTCTTGCAAACAATGATTGGCATCTTCTACTGGTTTTTAAAAAGATTTATTTTATTTTATGTGTATGAGTGTCCACATAGCCTATGTGTATCACATGCCCACAGAGACTAGAAAAGGGTATCAGTACCCCTGGAACTGGAGTTGCATGTCTCCAGACTTGCTGATAACAAAACCTAGGTCTTCTGCAAGAGCAGCAAGTGTTCTTAACTGCTGAGCTAGCTCCAGAGCCCCCATGTTTTCTACTGATTTTCAAACTCATAGCATCGTATTTATATATAGCATCCTGGCAAGGACATGGTCTTCCTAGAGGCAGTTGGTACCTACACAGCATGAACACAGCACATCATCTTTCCTATTCTTGGTCTCCCTGGTGATGTGTTCAAGACATTTTGTTTATTATTTTAAAATTCCTGGGTTTGTACAACTAGACTGGGTGGTATCTCCCCAAACTAAAAAGGTTCTTTTTTTCCTTTCTGTGCCCTTCCATGTTTAAATTAATTGCATTTAGGATTGGTCAAATATAAATCTACAGTGTTTTACAGCATAGTGTATGTCAAGTAATCTTTTCATTCAGTTTTCTTCCTGATATAATTTTTCCAGAAATGTTAACAGAATTATAGGTCAACTAGAGATCATGGATTTTGACACAAGCTATTTAGCAGAAGTTAAAGATATCTATGTTTCATCAACTTTTAAGTATGTTTTATTTATAATAGATAAAAAACATTATATCAAGCATCATTGTTGGGGAAAAAAGACATGCCACCCAAACTATCATAAATAAACATGTTTCCTATGTACTTGAGTGAACTAATCTAGCTAGCTGACAACAGTACCATCAAAAAATGTAAAGTGGTAAACAGAAGCAAAAATGGAAAAATACAGGAAAGGCTTACATTTCAACCTTGGATGTGAATGCTTAGCCCTATACTGAGCATACAGCCTAGATTTACAGGTTAATTTTTTCCTATAAAGAGAAGTTTTCAAGAGTCATGATTTTCTAGTTTATCTTTTTAGGATATGTCTAGTATTCCCAGTCACATGGCAGAAAACTGATCTGTGGTCACTGAGGCTGTGTTACAGCTTATATAGGAGAAGGGTTGGCTCTTGTCCTGCCTTTCAAACAGGTTGGCCCTTTGCTTCTGGATGCTGATCTGGTTTACCTTATTGTTAATCCTACCCACCTTCGGAAAAGCTCACGTGTGTGGCCTCATACCAATCATCTGAGAAGCCAAATGCTCACAAATAATGTATGTAAATGTGGCTGTATGCAAATAAAGTGACTGTATGCAAATGTGTTGTATGCAAATAAAGTGGCTGTATGCAAATATAGCTGTAGGCAAATGTGGCTACAGGTAAATATGGATGTAGGCAAATGTGGCTCCTGGCAACTGTCCTTTTTCAGTCTATTGATTGATTGAATGTTTGAACCAAGATGGCAAAGACTGAAGTCAGTTCTGGCATCTCTGATTCTGTGAGGAAGAGTTGAATATCTGTGTATGTGGTGATATCGGCTTAGCAGGCCTTCCTATGCTGTGTGCAGCTTAACATTTGATTCAGTTGCTTCTGTTTTCATCAACAGCAGTGTTGAAGCCCTAGAGTTTCTATACTGAAGGAGTAGTACTGTAATGGTTACATACTCATGGACTAGAACATCCCACAGTGTCAAGAAGAAGCTGAAGCTGTCACACTGGCAGTGTAGAGACGAGGGCTGTTAACTGACTGCACACAAGAACTGTCATTAATAAGTGCTGCTCTCTCCTGATACGTATTTCATACTATCTCTAATAATTCACTGAAAAAGCACATTTCTCTTTCAGTTTTTCCTGAGCAACTCTGAGGAGACAACCCTTCCGACTGCCAATGCATCTAATGCAAACGTTTCTGTCCCAGATAATCAGACAGCGATTCTTCGTGCACGAAACTTGTTTTTCCTCCCGGTAAGAAAGTTGCACCCAATGGTGCTTTGTTGTTTGCCTGTGACATCAGCCTAAGCGATGCAAAGTCATTGGTCTCAGCCAACACCTCATTTAGTCTTTCGACCCAATCGTGAGTCCTCGGAAAGCAGGTTCTGTCAAGGAGCCACCTATATATAAACCAAATTGGCATGTCCTACCTATACACAAACCACATGAGGCACTCTGGAGGTCAAAAGGCCAGAAGATCTGGAAAGTATCACAGTTTCTGCCTTAGCAGATTCACCCATGGGAAAATCAGGGGAACTACTTGTGGGTGTTTGCAAGAACACATATCTCTAAACCCATATTATAGGAAGTCTAAGAATGAAGAGAATGAGGAAGATCTGGGAAAGAAGGTCCCAGTTACTACTGGCCAGGACATAACTCTTCTAATAGAAACTTTAATAATTATGAAAGTTGCAGTAATAACAAAATAATTTGTCAAAATATTTAGTATTTTAAATGCAAAATCACATGAATTCCTAATACTGAAAGATTAAATTTGTGAGTTAATTTTAAAGAGTGAACAGTTTACCCACAAAGTATTTACATAATAAGAGAGAAAAACTAAAAGTGGGAAAAAAATTTTTAATTCATCTCATTATAACCACACAATAGAATTAAACTCAGCCTTTAAATGAGATATTTTAAAAAAATAACATTCAGTGAGGCTGGAGAGATGGCTCAGTGGTTAAGAGCACTGACTGCTTTTCCAGAGATACTGAGTTCAATTCCCAGCTACCACATGGTGGCTCAAAACCATCCGTAATGGGATCCAATGCCCTCTTCTAGTGGGTTGGAAGAGAGCAACAGTGTACTCATATACATAAAATAAATAAATAAATAAATATTTTTTAAAAATAATCTAGTTTATAAAACATTCAGTAACAGTCGGGCATGGTAGCACACGCCTTTAATCCCAGCACTTGGGAGGCAGAGGCAGGTGGATTTCTGAGTTCGAGGCCAGCCTGGTCTACAGAGTGAGTTCCAGGACAGCCAGGGCTATACAGAGAAACCCTATCTCAAAAAAAAAAAAACAAAAAAAAACAAAAAAAAAAAACCAACAACAACAACAAAAAAAAAACATTCAGTAACATACATTCATAGTAAATTACTACAAAGAATTATTTAAAGCTATCTCAAGAAATAAAAATACAACTTCTTAAAATAATGCCTTTAATAAACTATGTAGGAAGCACGGAAAGACACATAGCTAATTGTTAGTAATAGATGACTCTGGGTATCAGGGACTATCGCACACTCTTATTTTTATGTGTGTTGTTTTGTATACTTCTAGTTTTAACATCACATGTTTCTGAACGTTCATAAAACAACAATAAAACCCTTTTAAAATTACCACTTATGAAGGCTGCCAGTCTTTACAAATAATGACAAATTTTTAATACCCCTATAACAAAAACATAAATTTTATGTAGCTGTGGGCCAGGCACTGTTTTGAACTGTCTGTGTTGTCATATATAGTCGTCTCCACAGAGATTCTCTGTGTGGTGTATATAATCTCCCTGAGAGTTCTCTGTGCTGTTACATATAATCTCCACATGAGCTTCCTGCATTCTTGTATTTAGTCTCCCTGTGAGTTCTCTGAGGTGATTGGCATTATATCCAGAACTCCTGTGAGTGACAGAAGATGTGGGACTTTCTTCCTTGTTGAAATGACCTTCTGTAAGAGTCAGATAGGCCAGAAACCTCAGGTAGGCCGCCCATTATATTCAGCTCTTAGTGCAGCCCCCCAGCTCTGAAGAGCAGCCTGGGGTCCCTGTGTTACCCGAGCAAGGAACCACCAGGCTGCAGTCAGCATCTCATGGACTCCTGCTGTAAAGACCTGATTATCATTTTGCTTTGTTCATTTGATTTCTAATCTATTGTGCTTTCATACTTTGGTGAAAAAATACAAAGGTGGATTACCAAAACTAAAAAGAATCCATTAAAAACAAGCGTGCATGCGAGCCCATATTCTGTTAGTTTCAAATGAAAGAAATTAGTTCTATCGGATTGCAATCAACATTCTGTTTGGGTCTCCTGGGACTCACAACAGAATTGTTAGTCCACCAAGGGGCTAGCCTAGGCAAGGAAGTGCCAAAGTATATTGTATCCATAAGTCCTCAAATGGTCCCTAAGGCTTACTTGACCACCTACCTAAGATGCAATCAGGGCTGATTTCAAGAAATGCCCTGTAAGGAGAGGATGGCTTTGCTACTTAAATGTTCACAATTCTCTCATGTCTTTTCTCCACATTGGCCTAAATTGGCCTATCATGGCCCTCTGTCCCTTTCTGTTTTCTGTGGTGGTCAGAACAATGGAGAACCAACAGTGAGTAATCGCTGATGAATACTTACAACACCCCTGGTCTCACAAGGTACTGCCATCATAGGTGGAGAGTGACTGCCTGGCACCCATGCAAGGAAAACTGTCACTTCTGATAGAGCCACCCGGTTGTATCATTGGGTTGGAATTTATGTCTCATTTGAAAACAGGAGTGTGAGATTCAAGTTCTCCACAGCAAAACATTTGCCCTATGCCTACACAATGCCTCCACTCAACTGAGCACCCCCGTGACAGAACCTTGTCCTGTGTCCACTATGACTTTCTTCCTTCTGTGAGAATAGGACTCATGAGTTAATATCAGTAACTTTCCATGTAGCCTCATGGGGATGATCTAGCTGTGGCCTGAGTTCACAAGAGGTGCATCACTGCGATAAAATCACAACCAGATGCCTTATGAACCAGTCCAGTCCACTGAACTGAGATGCTCGCTCTTTCTGCCATACTCTTTCCACCATGAGAAGGCTGGATTAGAATCCTAGCCCCAGGATGACTTAGACTCTCCATGATGCAGCAACAGAAAACACACAGAAAAGTCGACTTCTCCCTTTGACAAGTCTGTCTTGGCTGTAGGGTTTGGATTCTGAGCTCCCTGCATCTGTTCTTTGTAGGCATTTGTAAGACTGGTATCATGACCCTCACTCTACAGTGAAGATGCTAACAGTACTATCCAAAAGTCAATGCATTGATAGTGAGTGATGAAGGTATGGCTGAATCCAGGGCTCTCCAGTGCCTGCTACATATGATAGAGAGGAGATGGTCAAGCAAGTGGGCAGGCCTACGGTTTCCAGTGGACTGAGATGCAGGCAGACCTATGGTTTCCAGTAGACTGAGATGCAGCGTGGCAGTGCCCTGCATTCCACATTTCTCATGAAGCAAACACACTCAGGTACAAAGTTTCAGATCAGAGGGTGGAGATGTGCACCTGCCTCCTCAGCCAGCTTTCATGTTGACCGTACTTGTTGGATGGTGTCCCCAGATGTAACTGGTTAGGGTTTCCTAGCAATCCTAAGGCTTGTTTTCCCATCCTATTTTCCTGTCCCAGTACTTCATATACAGCTGCATCCTGGGATTGATCTCCTGCT
Organism: Mus minutoides; assembly: GCA_902729485.2. NCBI lineage: Eukaryota > Metazoa > Chordata > Mammalia > Rodentia > Muridae > Mus > Mus minutoides. The sequence goes on from LR753476.1 coordinate 221,541, forward strand.
CCGTTTTCCTGAGGGTGAACTACGAGTTGAAAATGTTAATCATGATGGTGGCACTCGTGGGCTACAACATCATTCTGCTCCACACCCATGCCCATGTCCTGGATGCATACAGCCAAGTCCTGTTTCAGAGGTGAGTGGACCCCCCTCTGTGTCTGGTTATCCTTACCTCATTCACGGCAGTTTTGAGCCTATGGTCAGTGAAAATCATCAAAGTCTCTGCTGTTGGTAATCACAGTGAGAGTCTCTTTGAAATGATGTCTCAAGAAGGTGAAATGAGTTTTCATTGTTGGCATAGACTATGTCTTGAGAAATGTATGTAGGGAGTATGGCATACTTTAGGGGGAAGATTTGTGTAGTATGAAACTTCCTTCCTTGTCTGCCCATCCTGTCCCCCCTCCTCTCTCTCTCTCTCTCTCTCTCTCTCTCTCTCTCTCTCTTTCTCTCAGCTGGACTTGAGCTCCTGAGCTAAAATGATGCTCACACTTCAGACATTCCAGTGGCTAGCACAGCATCATGCCCAGCTGAGCAGCACTCTGGAGGGTCCTGCCTTGGACCTATTAATATTGTGCCCTGAGCCATTCTCCGCTGCATGGTTGTAATATAGATGGATGGATAGAATGATGGACAGATGGATGGATGGATGGATGGATGGATAGATGGATGGATATTGGTATAGGTATAGTTTTATATATATATATATATATATATATATATATATATATATATATATATATATATATATATATATATATATATATATATATATATATATATAGAGAGAGAGAGAGAGAGAGAGAGAGAGATATGGTGGGGTGTCTAGAGACATTTAGTGTCTCTATCTCTCTGCACACCAGTCACAGTCATTCCATAGCAGCTCATAGTAATCAATCATGTACCCAGAAATCACCAGATCTCGCCAAGAGAGAGATCTGAAGGCAAAATGTCATCCAGTTCAGAAGAAAAAGTACCAAAGAAAATAAGTAGCTATTTTCACAAGATGTGGTGTAAAGATTCTTTGTAGAATTCCCCTAAATACCACCGTGTCGAGGGAAAAGGTCAAACCTAGAAACGTTTTTAGTTCTGTGAAAAAAATCTGACTCCCAAGACAAACACAATTCTGTTGACTTTCCCAGCTTCAGGACCAGATGCAGAAAATATTCTATCAGAAGGGTCTTATCACTTTTCTCACACGCAAGCATCTATTGGTTGATGAAGTCATGTTTGGGGAAATTTTTCTGTTATCAAATTGCTTCCAGAAGCTTCTAAACTTGAAAGAGAGCATTTTAATGATCATATTATTCATTTTACATCTCAATAGCAAGTTGTTCCCATCAAGCACTGGCTTGTATACATACCAGTGATTATCAATGAATCCTTTGCCTTTTTCTCAATATCATTTCCCTATTTTTTTTTCAGGACTGGAAGGTCTAAACCATGTCTTGAATGTTCCCTGCAAGTGCTCTACCACTGAGCTATATTTCCCGTTCTTTCTATTCTGTCCATTTTTTAATATTGAGAGTCCTCAAATACATGCATAGAAATGTTGACCCAGAAAGATGGTTCTGTTGGTAATGTGTAGCCACTTCTTCACGTGCACAATGTGGCCATTTCACCAGACATTTCTTATCAATACAAATGCTTTCAGAAATGTGACGACAGCCGTCCTCATCACATAATTTAATTCCCACCCTTCTCCATGCTGTGAAACCCGATAATCTGTAATCAAGCTGAGGGCATAAAGCTGCAGAAAAGCATAACTGTATTAACGGAATGTTATTATTCCTTAGCCAAGATGAGAATGAAACCAGAAGTTAATTTTCCTATAAATTCTTAAAATCCCCCAGCGAAGCATGCTTTATTATATCTCTACCATATCCAGTGAGCCAGCATCACTTTTCTAAATAAATGCAGCATTGCTGATTTTTGCATACAGCTGATGGGCCTATTAAATTTTCCTCGATTAAATTTAAAGTGCTGAGATACATTATACATTTAAAGCAAAGGGGAAAATCAGATTATAAAGCTTTTGATGGGGACATTATTGTTCCGAGGGATGGAATAAGCCCATGAAGAGACACAATCTCCAAGAGGCCCCAGCAGAGACACAGTGGTTGCTAAGTACTTGTGCTAAGTCTTTGATCCTGTCCAAGACTTCCTTTGGAATTCCATTGTTTTCACCCCTACAGGGATGACTCGGGGATGCCAGCATCCTCTTCAGGGGCTTTGTCCACTGCCCAGCTCAGAACCTCCTTCAGAAGGAGCTGGCCCTTCTTCTTTGGCAGATACCTGTAGGATACGGGGTACCTACTTCACCACCACCCACAAATACATTGCTCTGCTGAAGGAGAAGTGTTAGAAACATAGAACAGAAGAGCAAACTGCCACCAGCTTTAAAATGTCCTCTAACACCAGCCTGAGGGACCCCAAATGAAAAGCCCTACGAGTAGCTCAGTGTCATTCCAACATCTCTAACTCACCCCAACATTCGTGCTTCTTTGTATCCTGAGCATCCAAAGCTTTGTCTGGATGGTAAAGATGTCCCTACACTTTGCCTAGTTTATAAACATTGGTAGGGTAGGATAGGATAGGATAGGATAGGATAGGATAGGATAGGATAGGATAGGATAGGACAGGATAGGATGGGATAGTTATTGGTACTGATGTGAGAGGGGGACATGTCTGCATGAATGTTGTCCAGTCCTGCTGTCTGGAGTGAGCATCTTCACATTCCCGCTGGCGCCAGTGTGCTGTTGCAGTCCACCTGTCCGTAACCCTTTCTAATCCTGTCTTAGTCATCGTATCCTCATCCCATCCTCCTTCCAGATTTGCTTGCACACACTGGCTTAACTATGAGATTCCAGCATCCTTCCCCTCCAGCAAGACTTCTGGGCTTGCTCTTCACTGTTATTGAGTGTTTTCATGGGCCTCACTCCCATTTCAGCCTTCACTCTGAAGGTATGCCAAAATACACGGTAACTCCTGACGTGTTTCCATCCTGGAAATAAAGGTTGGTATTTCCATCCCCAATAAATTGGGTATACACTTTTACTTATTGTTTTCTCTCTTTCTCTCTCTCTCTGTCTCTGTCTCTCTCTCTCTCTCTCTCTCTCTCTCTCACACACACACACACACACACACACACAGAGGAGGCAGGGAGGGAGAGAGAGAGAAAAATCTTGTGGGCTTTAAGTCTCTCAATCAAGCAAAACAGACCCAGGAGCCCTGCTGTACCGACAACAGTGACTGGCATGTTCTTGTCAGTGAATAAATGAAATACAATCAGGATGTGTTCCAAACACTATGAAGCCTGCAAACACTGGTAATAATGAAGACTCCCCCTCAGCTACCTCCTCCCTCTGCAGCTCCTCAAGGTCAGGTCACTCAAAAGAGAGTATGGAAAAAGGCCATCTCTATTTAAAGACAGTGCCAACAAATGAATGCAGTTTGCATGGTGTGTGGCTAACCAGCATGGTTCATCATGGCTCGGTGAGTAGCCTTTTGTAAGCCAAATTTGACATAGGTCATGATAAGTACAGTACAAAGCCAAGGTCTGTACAAGACAGCCCAAATCGATGGAATCTTTCCCCTTCTTCTGAGTTCTCTTTTTCCAAGGAAGCTCTCAAAGAAAGCAGAAGTCTGCAGGAGAGAAGATTCAGATCATTGAATAATTCATAAAAGGACATCAAAGGTGTCATTACCAATTCATGAATGCAGCAAGATCTTTCAGAAGGAAAGTAAGACCGCATGGGGTGAGAGCTCTGTTAACAATCCATTGTGGTGGATCACTGTCATCGGGCACCAGCAACACATGCTTCTTCTGAATCACCTCACAGTGAAGGGTGTGTCCCAAAGGTGCAGGAGGAGTTGTTCCCATATCTCTGAGTTTATTCAACAGCCCTACATGCTGTCTGTGAGGATGTGGCCATACCAGTTCCTAAACCTGGGCACTTTCTCCTACAGTTCTTAGCCAATGCTGCTGTGCCACTAAGTGTCTGTTCTTCAAGATGATGTTAAGGACCTCATAATGTGAGCTTAGGAGAAAATAGAACAGCCAAAGATTAAATTAAAATGAGATCAAACAAGAGGAAGGTGGCCTCTAGCCAGGATGACTGCACTCCTCTAAGATCACATGTGAAAAGACAGACACACAAGTGCTTGAGGTCACCCAGTGATGATGAAGTCAAACCCCAGAGTGACAACATACATCATCAAGTCAGAGAGCATGGAAGGTGGCCAGCAAACGGCCTGAAGCTGGAAAGAGACGAGGAAGAGCCTCGGTTTCAGAGGAGTACAGCTCCGAGGTCACCTTGGCTTCATGGTCAAAGCTTCTGAAACTCGGCAAGAATGCATTTCTGTGGTTTGGAGCCACTCGGTGATGGCGCCCGTGCTGCAGCTGTAGCAGGACACTGGCAGAGTGAGCCACACAGAGGACCGGACTGTTGGGAGTATATCCGAGACTTTATTTTCTCTTCGCCCTTCCTGCCCACCCCATCCACACACTCTTGAAGAACAGAGTAACCCAAGAATGGATCTCTATGTGATTTCAGATTTCAGCAGTTCCGGCATTATTTGTCTGCGGAGGTTCTTTCGTGAGGAGGGCCAAAAGTAACCACTGGCGGTCCTTTTTGCTTACTCAATAAAAGATGTTTGGGGGAGAACATTTTGAGAAAATTCAGTAATTCCTGAATAAATGGGAAAATTCACAGCATAAAATGGACAGAGTTCTCCAGGTTCTCTGGGTACTGCTTTTTGTAAGGTTTATTGGGACGTCTGTAGTTTGTCATCCTCCAAAGATCAACAAGGAGAGCCTTCCTTTGGCTGCTTTCCAGATATCCTACTCCCAATTCACTGCTGCCTTTAGTCATTTGGAAGATATGAAAGTCAGGTGGGACCATGGTGTCAACCCCTTCCTCTGTGACCTCATTCATGAAGCATTAGTGGGAGGCATTCCCAGAATGGCATCCCTGGTGGCTTGACTATGTGTGCTTTCTATGTGTTCAATGGAAACCCAACCAGGTTCTGAATCCATAAGAGGACCCTGCCTCTGACTCCTTGTCTCCATGTATTTGAGGCTGCTGGTCTCTTATGTAGACATCAAAAAGGAAAGGACTCTGTTTTGTGTCACTGAAAAACTACCACAAAAGTCTGACCTGCATGCTTAGCTTTCTATTCTTAGTTTGATTGATGCTCAAGAAGAGGGATTGTCATTTCTGTCTCTGTCTCCTGGCTTTAAAAACAACTAGGTAGTCAGGCGTGGTGGCGCACGCCTTTAATCCCAGCACTCGGGAGGCAGCGGCAGGCAGATTTCTGAGTTCGAGGCCAGCCTGGTTTACAGAGTGAGTTCCAGGACAGCCAGGTCTATAAAGAGAAACCCTGTCTCAAAAAACCAAAAAAAAAAAAAAACCAACTAGGTAACAGGAGCATGCAGAAGTTCAAGCTGCACCTTCCAGGGATGGTAGCTGTGCTATACCGCTCTCTCTAACCACCCATCGCAGTGTCCTTATGGTTAACATGGAAAAAGGAATTAAAATTATCTGATGTCAGCGTTGTTATTAGGTTTCCACACCCGTTTAAACTGTGCCATTAGACACATTTGCCTGAACTCCATGTCATAAAAATCGGTTCTGATGAGATAGGAAAGCAGCCCTATGCCCTTCTAGTAATTCTTGGAGAAATAGAGACCTCCTCATGCTAGCTGAGCCCAGCTTTTTAACAGGGTCAGCAAGTGTGATCCAGAGGAAAGACCAGCATAGGTCTGATCCAGAGGGAAGAGCACAAATGCATACCTGCCCTTCTGCAGGGTTCTGAGGCTCCAGAGCTGAACTCACTGGGATCTACCCTTCCTTACCTTTCACACTTTCCTTTCTGTGAAATTTACTGATCTCCAGGGGTTTTTTTCCCCAATTTTCTAGCCATTTTGTTCTACTGTCCCCATACACTTAATACTGAAATCACTAGGGCCATTTGGGGAGAGTGAGCAGAGGGTCAGTCTATGTGCTGGGTATATAAATATCTGATGTCACCCTGCACTTAATACTGAAATCACCATTTACCATGAGAGTGCTGTGGGCCAGCCTATGTGCCAGGTGTGTAAAATTTGATGTAGTATCCAGAACGGCCCAGAAGATTGACATGTGCATTCCTTTCACAGATGAGGGCAGTGACATTGGAAAGGACTTCACCCAAGTCCTTCAGCTCACAGTACAAGTCTAGGCGCCCTTACTTCAGAGCCCAATGAGCTACATCAAATCTTAGTATTTTGCTTGCCCTTGAACCTTCAGTGGGGAAAATGGAAACTCACAAAGCAGGATAAACAGTGAAGAAAGTGACTGCCTACCACCATGTTAGTCATGTGACAGTGTCTGAGGAAATTACCCAGTATTTTTCAGAACTTCATTATGCTCGAATGTGGGATGGTTGCTTGTCAGAAAATGTAGAGCACTGCCAAGGATTGCAGTAGAGGCCTCTTGCCCTAATACAGATGTGCTGAGTCACTGCCATGCCTGCTGTAGTAAGAAGGGAAGGTCCAGCCCAGCTCAGCAACAGGCTGACAGTGTTCACCTGAATCTGAGGGCAGATTAGCGGTGAATGGGATTCCAGCCTCTGGGATACAGGATTGCATAATGTATCAAGAATGTGCATCAGCTAGAGTGTTATATGAATCTGCACCTGCCACAAGTGAAAGACTCTTGTAGAAACTAATTTCCTTATTTCATTTTTATACTTCATACAGTCAATAACTTAAAAATTACTGTCTCTGTCTGAGAGCAATAATGAAAATGCCAAAGAAACCATATATCCAATTATCCATCTTGATCCCATGAGCCTTAATAGACTAGATTAGTATTCTGCAAGTCTCTCCTGCAATATTTGTCAGAACTCAGTGCAAAGTAAAAGTCTGTGCTAATTTGCACATATTTTTTTACTGTGTCCTCAGTACATGGACTTAGTTGTGTTTTTATGAAAATTGAGGTTTGGGATGTATTTGAAATGTGTACTTGGCTGGGATGAAATCTGGAAATGCACCGGAGATTCGGAAGTTTGTCACTACTGAGATTCTAAGTCTTATATGCATGTTGTGTGCTGTTGTGGTGTATTTGTCCATCTGCCTATATGCCTGTTGGTTTGTGTTTTCAATAGACCAGGCATTTGGAAAGACCTGAAGACCATGGGCTCTGTGTCCCTCTCTATATTCTTCATCACGCTGCTCGTTCTGGGTAGACAGGTAAGAAGTTCTTTCTCTCATCTCCTGCGGTGCATTGTAGCCGTGTTTATATATAAAAAAAATTAAGAATCAGAATCATCTAATCATTTAAGAGAAAAGGAGGCATCCAGGGTAAGTGCTAGATATAAAGGAAAAGGTTGTTTTGCCAGTAGGACAAACTTCAGAACAAACTTCAGAACAACTTCTGAACAAAGTTTGGATACAGATATGAATCAATTAACTTCCTATTAAATCTTAAACTACAAATGTATTGTAGTTGGCAAACAGCTGGAATTATGGGGAACTACCATGGCACAGGTCTGTCATGGTAAATGGCACGCTTCTTCTAAAAGTTGGTAATTTTGCTTCATTTGTAACCATTTCTCAAAATATGGTTCTCTGCTAAAAATTGTATTTTGTAATGCAAATGAGACTACTGCTTATTCTTAGGTCCTCTGCCTGCTCCTGGTCTCCCAGGGGAGGCTATGAAAGTGGAATTTAAGGATTACCATGCTTCTGCCTGTGCACAAAGTCAGCCACTAGTGACGATAAGACTTATCTGAAGCTAGGCAGCTCTGTCCCCGGCATCTGGTTTAAAGCATATGATCTTGGCAGTGTGAAGCTAAGAGGATGATTTGGGCTAAAAGGCACAATGTTTCAGCATGGGTACATTATTAAATAAACACATGAACTCGTGGCAAATGCCTACAGACTTATGACTTTCGATCTGGCTTCCAGTCTTCCTGCTAGGAAGCTATTAACAACTGCACAGTTGGGAAGTCTTTTGTTGGCTAGCATGCCACATCTGAAATGCTCCCCTACTATGACACTGACACAGTATGAGTTTCAGGCTTCCCGGGAGCTAGTGGTGTGGCAGTCCTCAGGCTAAGTTAGCCACATAAGCCCAAAATCCTGTGTGAGCTTCTCATCTGGTCTCAGCCCCTCCATTCTGCATTCTCTGGCTTGCCATCATAACACCCTCTCCACTTTTTGTCTCATTCACTTTCTGCTTCTCCTGTGACTTGATCACTGCTTGCTTTTTTCTCACTACTGGCAAGCTTGCTACTGCTCTCTTGCATACCCCTTATGCTTCCCAGGGTACCCAACAAGTTACACAGAAAAGAACTGAGCCTCCTTTGCAGTCATGCCCCCAGTAGTCATTCTTCAGGAAATAGCAACCACCCATGAGTTGTCTGCCTCTATGTGCCATGTCATTGATGCTATGTCCAAAGTCTTTCATGTAATAATCACCATTCAGATCACACACACACACCCATCACAGTGTATTTTAAGATGATAAAGTCAAACTGGATCCCACCCAGTCCCTATTTTTAATAGTAATAGCTATGGCCAATATTCAATTCCACTATGTAATTGTGGTCAAGGCCAATGACTGACAGTTGACTCATTACTCAATAATAGATTTTTAAAGCAAATAAGTAACTGACCACTAGCATAATTGTATTAAGGAGTCTTTATAGGAAGCCTTTCCTTTTTACTCATTAACCTAATGATACATAACCTCCACATCTAGACACCTGGACAAGGTTTGCTTCCCAAAAGAGTAAATGAGACTTTGTAGTCACTTACGCAGCCTTCGGCTGTGAATCCCACATCTGTATGAGGCACATGGGAAACACTGTGGGGGGCCAGGAGGCTGATCTTCAATCCAGAATCATCACAGAAATGTTGGTTCATTACAGAAGAGTCTTCTGGGATTAGAAAGACCATTCCTCCACTCCTTTCCCAAATCGCAAATAAGTTACAAACAGCTACCTCTATAGGAGGTGTCCCAGAGATATGGCACCCACTGCCCTGGAGTAACTACTTCCTAGCTGGTTTATTACATAGATGGGTAGGCATCATTGCAAGATACATTTATTGTGTGGTCTCCTGTCCTCATGACTACCTGCTTTCTGAGCACATTGGCATCCTAAAGATCCTTCTAATTGTATATGCTTAAGAGAAGCATAGACCAGGCTAGAAAGTGTGCTCAGGAGTTAAGAAATATTTGTTGGTCTTACAAGAGATCCAGGTTCAGTTTCCAGCCCATATTATGGTTCACAATCATCCACACCTCTGGTTCCAGGAGATCCTGTGCCCTCTTCTAGCTTCCATAGACACTAGGCACACACACACACAGTGCACATACATATAAGTAGGCACAGGCACACACATACACATAAAATAAATACAGGTAATAAAATTAAAGAAAACTTATCCAATATCTTGTACAGATGTACAGTAGCACTTGCTGTATTAAGAATCTTGTTTATGGGTCTAATTTGGCCCACTAAAGGGCTTATTTGGAATATGGATGAAGCCTGCATGCCTCTAGTTTAAACTGCAACATGCTGAATGTCAAGTCTATGTTCCACGTGAGGTACACCCCTATCATGTCTCCACAATCCCACAGTGAGATTGATGTCATTCTGTTGGAGTGTCTGGAAACCAAAGGCGTCATCTCAAGTCAGGCTCAGCAGCCTCTCAACCCCTGAATTTGTCCATGCAGGCCAATAGGAAGTTCTGAGGTCCCTTGGAGAGAATTCTGGAAATAGGCAAAGCATGAAGCTGCCTTGAAACAATGATGAGTGTGACACTGCACTGAGAGTCACAGACACTCTTGACACACATCCTGCCTGACACAGTCTGAGAGATGATGATGGTCTCAGGAACAGCAGTTTACAGAGCAAAGAAAGCTGTGGCTCTGGGAGGCTGACAGAGTGCTTTAGTTCTTTCTTCAGTATTTCCATCCTTACAGTCACCTAGGCCGTATAGTCACTCTCTGCTGGATGTATCACATGGCCATCCCCATGTCTCCTCATCAAATCTCCCTCTCCATCCTCACGTTATCTTACATAGATAACAGTCATTGGATTTAGAGTCCACCTTAACTCCAAGACGAGTTCATCTCCAGATCTCCATCAAATATATCAACATATACTCTATGTCCAAGTAAGACCACGGTCATGGATATCAGGAGCCAGGGTTTGTAACTGTCTTTGGGACACTCACTGCTCAATTCATTACAACTGGTTTGAAATGGACCTCCTTTTTTTTCCTTTTAAACATTTCAACATGAGTTTCTCTAATGAACACTGCTTATACATAGGAGAGATCTAAAGTGGTCTTCATTGCTTGAAAAAGTGGTACAATGGAGTGATGGATGGATGATATAGACACTAGAGAGTTGATAGTTACATAAATAGATATAGATGGTTAGTTGATGATATGGTTAGATTATATAATTAGCATGCAAAAAGAGCTAGAGATATGATAGATGATGGATGGATGGATGATTATATAAATAATGGATGGATGGATAGATAGATAGATAGATAGATAGATAGATAGATAGATAGACTGATAGATTGATGGATGATAGACAGGCTGCATTTATAAGGAAAAGAAGTTTATCACATATTCAAGCTTTAGACATTCAAGGGCAAGGCACTGCCACCATCTCAGCTGTAGTGAAGGCCATCTTGGATACATCACAATGTAGTGCAGATCTGTGGGTTAGAATGATTATATCACAATGTAGTGCAGATCTGTGGGTTAGAATGATTATATCACAATGTAGTGCAGATCTGTGGGTTAGAATGATTATATCACAAAACAAGAAGCTTGATAGTCTTCCAAGTTTCACAGTCCCTTCCAAGGAGATACCTCCAGTAACTAAAGGATCTCCCAACAAACTGCCCCTCACATCAGGCTCCGTGTCATCATCGCCACACTGAAGACCAAATTTCCAACACTTAAACCTTTCAGAGATTCATGTAAATCATACCCAAACCATAGCAGGAAGGTATGTAGGTGAAGGTAGAAAATAGATCATAGACAGATGCACAATCCATAGATACAGAGAAAGATAATCAAACAGTCTTAGTCAGGGTTTCTATTCCTGCACAAAACATCATGACCAAGAAGCAAGTTTGGGAGAAAGGGGTTTATTCAGTTTATACTTCCACATTGCTGTTCATCACCAAAGGAAGTTGGGACAAGCACTCACACAGGGCAGGAACTTGGAGGCAGGAGCTGATACAGAGGCCATAGAGGGATGTTACTTACTGACTTGCTTCTCCTGGTTTGTTCAGCTTGCTTTCTTATAGAACCCAGGACTACCAACGCAGGGTCAGCACCACCTACAATGGACCCTCCCATACTTGATCACTAATTGAGAAAATGCCTTACAGCTGGATCTCATGGAGGCATTTCCTCAAGGGAGTCTCCTTTCTCTGTAATAACTCTAGCTTGTGTCAAGTTGACACACAAAACCAGCCAGTACACAAACTATCACTTCCTTGTGGCTGTTTCCAAATTATAGGAGACTAACAAATGTTTGCCTGTGAAGCCCGAAGAACACCTGAGCAGCCTCTTGCTAACTGAGCAGCTCATGGGAACCTTGAACTTTCATGCAGGAAGGGCATGATCTCATTTATGTTCCTGCCAATTGTGCCTGACTTTGGGTGTTCACTTGTGTCTTCTTGATACCCCACCATGGCCTGCTTCTTCTATTCTAGTATTTAAACCAAATACACTGCCCCTTTGCCCCCAAATTCAAAAAGATGATGCATTTTTCCCAGATAAAGGGCTTTTCCTGTCAGTACATGATTTCTATTAATATAGTGTGTGAGAAGTTTAGCTTTAAATGTAAAACTTTGAGTAAGGACACAAAATGATGGCCAGGCCAAAGACTGCCTTTGTCAGCTAATAGATGTCTCCATCAAAACAGTATTAATAATAACTGGCTCATATATTTTATATTGTATTATGATACACCATAAATCATGAAAATGTATATTTTAACAACAGCTCCTTTCCTAACTCAATAATGTCAACATATACTCTTATCTACAATGTACTGGCAATCTTAGTACACAGTGCAGTGCTAAATGAGAAACATCCATACTTTATAATAACATGTAATTGTGGTATCAGGGGCTGCTTTCCAAACTCCAAGGACAAACTAAAACCAGTTTAAAGTATTTCTTATATGATACAAATCATTGTCTAGGAAGCATGCTGGATTTCTTATTTGTTCATCATTTTCATACTATTATACTACTTCAAAAAAAAATCAAGAAATAATTCAAGTCAAAAAATAATTCGAGCTGACCAGTGGTGATCTAGAAGGGAAGCTTAGAACCATTTTCATTTGTAAGCCACTAGACCCCCTAAGCTCGAGGCCGCTTATAATCATCTTAACTTGTAAGAGCCACCAACGCCCCCAGTTCCCTGTTGTTGGGTTTTGCTCATTCCTCGGCTTCTTCTCTGTATCACACGGTGATTGACAGATATCTGGGCGGGACCCGGGGGCTCTGCCGGGAGGGCGACCGTTCGTTCTCTGTGCTGCTTTGCTCTCTTGTTGTGTTTTCTCTTGATGACCTCCACTCTGGCAGGACAAGTTGCCTATTGTCTCTTCACCTCTGTGTCCTCTTGTAACAGAGTGAATATTACTGTAGGTTAGACTTCTTGTGGAAGAACAAGTTCAAAAAAGAGCGGGAGGAGATCGAAACCATGGAGAACCTAAACCGAGTGCTGCTGGAGAACGTGCTTCCTGCACACGTGGCTGAACACTTCCTGGCCAGGAGCCTGAAAAACGAGGTCAGAGGGGCAGGCTGGGGCTGGGCAGGGTCACGGTGGGTTTGAAGGCTGAAGGCACTGCACCCTGCACGTGCAGCATGTCCACGGTCAGAGACGGAGCTTCGTTGCTAGAATGCTTGCCTAGGCCATCCTCTGCTACATACAATATCAATGCGCAGCAATGTAACATTCACTAGCTTCAGCCTATTTATCTTAGCTAGAAGGTAGCACATGTGTGACAGGGTCTAAAATTCCATAACTTTATCATGACAGGAAAAGCTAACATGCCCACACTCTCCAACCGAATATTCATATGTGTGTGTATGCTTATAGCATGCATATTTTATATGTATTATATTTATGCACATAATGATTAAAATAAATCTATACTAATATATAATAGCCTTATACACATACCGTTAATTTTAGATAACTATAAATTAGAGATCAAATAATCTTATTGCTTAGAAATAACCTATTTGTGGAAAAAAAATAAACTTAACCATACTTTTCCTGAAAAAAAAAAAGAATGCTTGCCTAGCATTCTTAAGGCCCTGAGTTCATAAACCATATGTGGTGGCTCATGTGTGCAGTGTCAGCATGTGGGAGCTAGAGGCAGTGGGAATCAGAAGTGGAAAACCATCTTCAGATACATGGCAAGTTCAAGGATAGCCTTGGATAAGGCAAGGACTATGCGAGACCTTCTAATATCTAAGGAACAAATAATTTGTTATTAAGAATTTCTTGCACGCTGGTGGGGTGACACGTGGGTAAAGGTGATTGCCACCAATCCTGATGACTGGAGTTCAATCCCTAGGGCCCACATGGTGGAAAGAGAAGACCAACTCCACTAGTTGACCATCTCCTCTGACCTCCACGTGCTCTCGGTGTGGCATACGCATAGGCACACACGTGTGCAAGCAGAAATGCAATCTAAATTTTCTTCCTTAATCATGTCAGGTTCTGAATGTGAGTTAAGAGGCTCAACATTTCCACACAAGTCCTCTAACTGGCCTCTTGTCCCCATCCATGGGGGACACTTCCATACCAACACACATGTGACAGAGTCCAAGTCAGGAAGCCAGAATAAGCCAGAAGTCCACAGGCCAGTGTTTCCACGTTGTCTGTGGACTTAGGAAACTTTCAAAGGCTTGGAATTTCAAATACAATGAGATAATTCGTGAGACTGTAAACTTAAGAGCTTTCCACATACTGAGCACAGGGCCCCAGTGGAGGAGTTAGAAAAAGGACTGAAGAAGCTGAAGGGGTTTGCAACCCAAGGGAAGAACAACATCAACCAACCAGATCCCACCCCCCAGAGCTCCCAGGGACTAAACCACCAACCAAGGAGTACACATGGAGGGACCCATGGCTCCAACTGTATATGTAGCAGAAGAGAGCCTTGTTGGGCATCAATGGGAGGAGAGGCCCTTGGTCTTGTGAAGGTTCCATAAATGCCCCAGTGCCCAGTGTGGGGAATCAAGGATGGGGAGGTGGGAGTGAGTGGGTTGATGGGGAAGACCATTATAGAAGCAGTGGGAGAGGGGATGGGATAGACAGTTGTTTGGGATGTGGGGTAACCTGAAAGGGGGATAACATTTGAAATGTAAATAAAGAAAATATCCAATTTAAAAAAGAAAGAAAGAAAAAGAAAAAGGCAGTACTTAGGGCAAAAAAAAGAAGAGCTTTCTCTACAAGCACACACACAGCTGTGTCTGCCCATCTTGAATGGTGAAAATGGATATCTGAGGATACTTAGCAGCGTTGCAACTGTTGTTGGAATATGGAAGTGGCTTGGACAACAAAGTTTTCTGGTGTTTGTTTTTTCTTTAATATTGCTGAGCAGCAAGAGAAAGCAGACAGATCTCTAATTGCACATAATTTAAACCATGGGGTTAGCACTGCTAGCATCCCCCGTGCTTTCAGAGCCTGCTAAGCACCATCTTCCCCACAGGAGATTTAGGCTGGGGGTTGGGAGAGAATATGAAGGCAGCAGAGGAAACCGGACAGATGAGCTCATCCCCAGATCACCTCAACCTGGGAGAACAGGCAGCCAAGCATCCTCCTGTGAGGGGCTTGCGATAGCTCACTCCCATGCTGACAACATTGCCGTCCACTGCCCTTAGCTTATGGTGTGGTTCCCCTGGGTATAGTAATTTTTGTTGAGTTTACTGCTGGCTTAATGATGCTTAAGATATCACATTTATAGGTAGAGATGTACCATTAGAAAAATTAACTTACAGTTTACAAATAAAATAAGATTTGATGTGGAAAATCAGAAAAGGAGCTTGTGGGGCAGCTGAGAAGTCTTGGGGTGCAAGGTGTAACAATCCTGTCAAAGCATGTGTTCCTTCTTGTCAACTGTATTTTCTGACCTAAGCAGTTTTCTCAGAAAACTATTTGTTGCTGATCACTAGCAATTAAATCAATGGACATACTAAAAAAAATCATTTTCATTAGTGTTACAGGAGCCTCTTGTACCTCTAGCTGTTTCTAGGTTTTATTTTATGTTACTTTATTTTATTTTGTCATTGTGTGTGACAAGAGTGATGTGTGTGAGTGAATGTTTGCAGGTGTCATGTGTGCATGTGATGCTCAGAGGACCACCTTTGGGCTGGTTCTTTCCATCTTCCATGGCTTCTATAAACCAGACTCATATCTATAGGCTTACACACCAAGCATTGTTGCCCACTGGCCATCTTGCCGCTCCTGTTCATTTAATTCCTAAATGCAGGCTGCCTCTATTGCTCCTGCCATGAGAGTCAGGTATGGCTGTCCTAAATACAGAAATGGACAGAACAGAATGGCCGCTCTTGGCTCCTCTTGGGGGCCACAACCTGTCAACACACATCAGGAGAGTGGCTTTCAGGCTCTGGGAAGTCCACTGTGAGGAAGGGATCCCTGACTCTGAAAAGAAAGTACTAGAAACTAGCTGTGAGACAGAAGCAGCAAGTGGCAGGGAAGAAGATTCCAGCCTGCATGGAGGGACTGAAGGGAAAGCTTGGAAGAGCCATGGTGCAGGCAGGAAGCGGGCAGGCACCCAAACATAGTTTCCCTGCTTCTTTTGTTCCTTTGTGTCAATTTGAGTGAAATACGAGAAAACTAGTTAAAGTTCATGGTTTTAAAGGATTTGGTCCATCATAGTGCCTGGAAAGAAGAAAAAGATAGTATACAGAGACAGAACATGCCATAGCTCCAAGAACACATTCCAAATGACAGAACATGCCATCGCCCCAAGAAGACAAGTATGTTGTTCCAAATGACATACTTCCTCCAATGGCCCTGCCTCCTCATGCTCACTACCATCTAGTGATAACAGAATGATCTCTCTATTAGGTCAGAGCCTTCATGGCCTAATCATCTATGAAAGCATCATTGCAGAGACAGCCAGAGGCGACCCAAAAACATCTCAGGCATTTCTCAACCCAGTCAAGTTGACAGTCAGCACTGTCTCAGCAGTAATCAGAGGAGGAAGAGGGGAACAGGGAAGGAGTCTGGAGCTGGGCAGCATAGCTTTACATCTTACTCTCAATGTTACCTACTCTTGCAGCCTTCATCCAGGAACTTTTCCCATGTGAGCCTTGGTCTCGCCATCTGTAAAGGGTGAAAAGGATGACTTTCTCTCCAGTTGTGCTTGATAGATATGTCATGGGATACTTAGTGCTGAGTCCGAGAGAGGCAGGCGCAGAATATCACACAGGATCCTGCATCCACCACGTGCGATGGGACCGGGGAAGCAGCTTCTTGTCCTTCTGCGCCCTAGTCTGTGGGGGATGATGGCAAATGCTGGTAGCTTTGGTCATCCTTCATTACACAGTTTATTTTCTAGAAATAAAAATTCCTGGTAAAATGTCAGGGCTTGTCATCACCTATATCAGCAAGTGTCTTTCAGTGTGCCGTTTCCCCCTATCCATTGTATCTCATTGTATAAAGCAGAAAAAAAAAAAAAAAAACAACTCCCCTCATATCTAGGATTCAAGATTTATTGAATCACTGTAACAATTTGCTGAAGCTTTCATTTTAATGGCTATCACTCCCTGTGCCTCTGCTCAGAACCTGGCATGGAATGTATTGCTCTGAACCCAGCTTCAGAGAGATAGCCTTGCCCCTCCTCTTGAAACTGGACATCCCATACTCCTGCCCTATAGATAGCAAGCTCCTGATGGGAACCCAGGGACTGGTCCTCTCCACTGTGTAGGCCTTAAACACAGATCAGAGCCCATTTTCATCATTAGATGAGAAGATTGCATTTGTCACCTAGCTGATCCTCTCCTGAGGCCCTAGGTAAATGGAGCTATGTGTATGTTTAGCCAGGTGGTCTCCTTCAGGGAACCAAGGCTTGACCAGCAAATACTCTGTGGATAGTGTCTGTAAATGAGAGCCCTTCAAGGACTTTCAGCTCAATGCCCACAGCATTCCTTACCTATTCTATTCAAGGGACAGATTGGTTTGCACTGCACTCTTGAGAGACATTAATTACATGAGCTCTTGAACAATTTAGTATTGCCTGACAGTTTTGGATCATGGTGCTAAACAATCTATACAGAGAACAGTGGTGTCTTGTGTAAGACCAGAGACCATAGTGGAGTAGCTTAAGTCTGGAAGAGAAGACATCCACATAACTCCAGACACTTTCTAGAGCACACCTAACTCCTCCCAGCCTGGTGAGACACCCCAAGTATCGCCATTCCTGAACATAAGCCCCCATCTTCCTCGTTTATTTTTATGTTCCCTGCAGTTGCTTACCTCTCCAACCTTCGGTGCCTTAAGAGCAGAGTCTATACGGTTATCTTATCTGTGTCCCTAACTACTGCAACCTGAACCTTCCTCAATAGTTTGTTGAACAGAGCATTAAATTGACTCTTATGTTATAACACTAACAGACGTTTGGTCTTGTGTTCCAAATAAACTACTGAACAGTGGGCAAAACTTGTGCATGCTCCACTTGAGACTCAGTTATAGGTTTTGACCTGTGTGGGACTGACTAGGAAACTAGATATTGGAAGGGAAAAGAATGTAGTAAAAATGAGACTTACTCGAAGAGCCATAATGAGGCCTCTCGCATAACTTCTAGCCTAATATTGACTGACTGACTGACTGACTGACTGACTGACTGACTGACTGAATCAGGGCTCTGAGTGATTCTGGGAAGCTTCTGAAACTCAGGATAAGATAAAATGCCAAGAACAAACTACCTCTGAGTAACTAGGCCCACAGAGCTAGAAGGTTGGGACTATAACTACACTGTAAGAATCTTAGAAAGTAAAGATGCTATTCTTTTCAGGCACCAAAGCTGAGAATGAGCACCTAGGGGCTTGACCTAGACCCTGTTTCACAAAATTCCCTGGATAGGAAAACAGACTCCATCCGAGAACCTAGAATGGTCTGAGAACACAAGACTGAGGAGAGCATAGCAACCAGGTGCATGCATGCTCTTTACCATGGGGGACAGTTGAAAAGCCTAGCAAAGAGCAAGCAGTAAGTAGTCAGCAAAGCAAGGTGTCGCTGTCCAGGGTGACACAGTCAATGGAAAATTGGCCTGTACCCCAATCTTTCCTCCCCATGTTCACAATCCTGGGTGCTTTGGAAAAGAACATGGCTAGCAGATTGAGGATGGAAAGAGATGTGCCAGTTAGAGTGAGTGCGTAAGATTCTACTTTACCCAGCTCCTCACCACACAGGTCAACAGGTCCAGGGTTTTGATCACTCTTTGAACTGAACATCTTAATTATTGATGAAAGGACTTTGAATTACCCTGAGTGACAAGAAGACCCTGAAGGTTATTTCAGGCTTTAGTTCAGCATCAGGGGAGAGCTTGGTACATTTACAAATCAACAGAAACTGGACACAGAAGTGATTTCTTGGTGTCAATAGTCCCAGTCCTGGCATTTCAGTAGCGTTATCATATGTGTGTGCATCTGAGTCTGGTGATGCTCTGTGAGAGCTTTGTGAGTCACCCATTCCCAGGTGAACTGCGGAATCTTCCTAAGGGTTATCTTCATATCTCCATCCTCTAGAGAGTTACATCCCAAGCTTAGGACACCCACCAGTCAGAATGTGGTCCGCTCTGGCTCCATGCCCAACGCAAAGGCTGAGAGCTGTCTGTAAGTTCAGATTATTCTTCCAAGCCTTCAGGTTTCATCATGCCAAGGAATTTGGAAACCACTGGAGTTCCCTTGGTTTCAGGTATAGTCATCTAGGAATCCTGACTCTCAGAACCAGAGGTACAGTGTCTCCACTTACCGCTGGCATTTCTCTAATGACCCCAGGTGACTGCTTTTTCAAAAGAGAGGATGAGCAGTGTCCATTCAGGAGCTCTACTTGCGTATATGGTCTGCCACAAATGCAGAGGTTGGTCCTAACTCATCTCTCAAACCAACTGAAAGCCTTATTTGGGCCCCTCAACTCCTCTGAGTTTCACTTGCTCCTGAATCCAGCTGATCATCAGGGTCACACAGCAGAACATCCCCTAAGCTTTGCAAAGTGGTGTGGTCATCAGGGTCACACAGCAGAACATCT
>LR753476.1:240949-284448 GCA_902729485.2 Mus minutoides
GTCACCACCCAGCAGAACATCCCCTAAGCTTTGCAAAGTGATGTGGTCATTAGGGTCACCACCCAGCAGAACATCCCCTAAGCTTTGCAAAGTGATGTGGTCATTAGGGTCACCACCCAGCAGAACATCCCCTAAGCTTTGCAAAGTGATGTGGTCATTAGGGTCACCACCCAGCAGAACATCCCCTAAGCTTTTCAAAGTGATGTGGATGAAGCTCATCTGCTCAGTGATGAGGCCCAGGTACTCACATTCTTAGAAACCCCATAGCTGATTTTCTTACAGATTACCATCTAAGAATCACAGCATGAGACAACATGCAGTTCAAATATGAGTCAGTACAATGATATGTCCCATCGTGTCCCACTGCCAGACATCATCAAGACTCCAGGGAGAAAGATAAATATGAAGTCACAGGATCTACAGTAGTAGGTGCCTGGTTGCAGAAAGCATAGCCACCCTACAGCCATCTAGTAGATTTTATATAAAGTATCAATCTAACCTTTATGAGGGTAGGCCCCATGATCAACCTGAGTAATTTCAGCTTGACAGAACTAATGCAATTGCTCTGTGCCTTGGTTCCCTTATCTGTAGGCAGTCATGTGTATTAGTGAAAGTACCATGTGCATAGAAGTGACCATGCTATCATGAAATGGGCATTCAATATGTGGTGGCTGTTACCCCATCTATACTTTATTCCCAGGGGACCCCTGACTAATACCAATGTCAATTAGGGTGGGCGCATGTACCCTTATCTTTAAGAAGAGAATCAGTGCATCTTTTATTAAACGGTATCAGCCAAGATGGGCTCCTACCTGCTCTCTCCTCGCTGGTGCCCTGCTTGCTGAACTATAGCCAGCAGTCTTGGAACCTGGCCTTGGCAGTCTCATGAGCTTCAAGTTGTCTGTCGAGAAAATGAAGTTCATGTCACAGAACAGTTTTGAGAAGAGATGACTGCACTGCAGGACATCTCAACCACACCAAGCGCGCAGAGAAGAAAGGAGACATCCTTGATGCTATTGTTCCTGCAGTGTTCACCAGTCGGGAGACAGTAGCTGAAAGCCCTATAAGATGAGAGCTCCTGGGAATGGGAGCTTGGCACGAATCTGCTTCTGCTTTGCCTTGAAGCTGTTATGACCTTCCTTTAGGTTGTCATGCCCTGAAGTATTTATTACAGATGTAAAAACTACTCCCTCTACGAGGCACTCAAACCTGGAGTTACAGTGCTGTTTAAGCGTGCTCCCTGCCAGCCAACGGATGGGCCTAGGTTCTCGGGGAGCAGAGCTCACTGACAGTGTTCTTAGAGAGTTGCACCTTCTCCCTGCCAGGCACACAAGCAGGACCAGCCCCTGGAGTGTGGCTCCCACTCAGAAGCTGTCCATCTGATTTAAATAAACTTCCTGGCAAAGTCATCCCTTCCCATGCTGCACTGCAAACACAGCGGCACCAGGCAGCTCTGCCTGTGCTGTGGACAGGCCCTCCACACCTGGGATGAACCCACCCATAGCCCTTCCTTTCTGAAGCCCTTGCATATGAAGATGTCACTATACAATTAAAATTACGTATGCGGGGTGTTGTGGCTTTACTGTCTTTATACAAAGGACCAGGAGCCCCTCTCTACTTGAAGTGAAAAGATATTCCAAACAGATGCAGTCAGGGTTTCATGTCATTTAAATAAGTGGCCTGGGGGGGGGGCAGTCATTCATTCTTTCTGATGCAATTAAAGGAATCACTTCCTTGCAAAGCCAATAAAAAGAAAAGTGCAGACTTACATCCAAAGGATGGGGCTGTGTAACACACTATTGTAATACAGTACTGTTCTTTGAGGAATGGAATTTACTTCCCTTCAGTTGCCTGAAGGACACATTGTCCTAACTCAGCCTCTGGTAGATGAAAGCTGTCTGAGGTAGAGAGGACAGGTTTCACAGCACTCCTAATAGCTGGTGGCTGGGGGAACTTGTATCTGTGCTTTAAAGGGTTTTCTGTCTCATTGGCAGCTATAAAGGATTCAGTACTGGGATAATTACAGGTCAGTGGGGCATGTGTCAATAGCATCTTCCAGGAAGCATGAAGAGGCTGCACTGAGTGCCTGGTGCTGCCTGTGTGGCTGGCAGAGAGAGGCTCCCACTCTCCATGTGCATTGCCATCTCCAGCAGACCACACATCTGAAGGGCCTTGGCCTGAAGGTCACCGGGTGCTCAAGTCCTCTCTTTCTCTGTGCAGGAGTTATACCACCAGTCCTACGATTGTGTCTGTGTCATGTTTGCCTCCATTCCGGACTTCAAGGAATTCTACACGGAGTCAGATGTGAACAAGGAAGGCTTGGAATGCCTCCGGCTCCTGAATGAGATCATCGCTGACTTTGATGATGTAAGTGCTAAGACTTACCTGAAGAGCAGGGGTGCCCCACCCTACACAGTTGGAATTAGTTCTGCACAGTGACATGCCTTCAGACTTATCTTTCCACCTAGCTCTTGGTAGTTGGAGGGCAAGTCATAATCTGGATGAATTTGGGGGAAGAAAATACATTTTATTTTGAAGTTAATATAACTGCAGGGAGCAGCTATTAAATCTGCATCTAATTCATAGGTAAGACTTTCAAGAAAGGCTTAAGATCTGGGGAAAAAATGCCCAACCCTTTATATATTAAAATATAATAAATCTATTTATAGAAGTAGATTATTGACATCACTGTGCATATTCAAGGTCTCTGGCAGATGCCAAATTGAGGTGTTTATGAATGGCAGACTTTATTATTGACAAAGCACTATGTGTGGATAATACATCATTTTCCAGAGGGGACATGAAATATAGTTTAGACTTTGAAATAGGTATCATTATTCAACTTGTAATGTTCTGTCTAATAGAGAATAATATGTCCTATTTTCTGGTAAGAAAGAAAAGCCCACACATGTGACTTCAAGGCCAATGCAGCTGTAACATTCTTATTGATATTATACAAAACAGAGGACATTCGTCATCTGTGAGTGTACATTTATCCTGATTCATGCATTGCCACATTGGAATCAGTGAGGACGTTGTAGAACATGAGCTATGCAGTGTCAAGTATCTGCTGGGTCCTGTGTGCTCTCCCTACCCCATCTCCACCATGAGTTCTCTGTGGATGTTCATGGAGGAGTCATAACAGAGACTTCTGCTCTCATGCCACATGTCTGTGAAGGGCAGTGGCATGTTAGCTGCAGCGTGCCTGCAGCAAGATAGAGGCTTCCCAATATTGACAAGTGAGTGACAGTGGTTGTGTGCATTTGTGGCACCAGGATTTTCACACATAATTTCTTTGTCATTAAGCCTGGAAGATTATTCTCTGACTAGCAGAGGATTGAGAAAGCAATGCCCCTGGTCTTTCATTGCTGTTGTTCATTTGAGCCTGCCCTCCTGAATGATTCTACTCCCATTCCTACTACTCCCTCATGGCTTCTGCCTAGCTTTAGCCTTCCCTCCGTGTGAGAAGAGACATGAACACAGAAGCCTATAGCTGATGCTGAGACAGAAATGTTAGATTGGGGCCGATGAAGGGTGAGGTCTTTATTTGGGGGTCTTTGTTCTCCTCACCTCCAGTGCTCAGCTGTCAAAGACTTTCCTCAGCACTGATTATTGCATAATGTAAAGGGAAGACCCTATACCCTAAATCAGTGTTGTATTGGTGCCTCTCGTACATGGAGCTGGGGATTTATTTCCAGCCAACTGTCTCTTGCATCATAATTTACGCTAGTTCCTTACTTGAGTTTGACAATTTGTGTGCAATCCCAAGTATGTCATTGTGTTATCTTCCTTATGAAATACATAAAAATGTTTGCTCCCTGCATGCTCAAGGTGGGAGGGTATCTTGCCCTTTGTGGTGGTCTAGGATCCCAGAACAGCTCTGTAGCACCTAGGCTTCCGGTCAGCACCCAGCTGAGTGACTGAATGGTTGTCTTTGCTCCGTAGCTGCTTTCCAAGCCGAAGTTCAGTGGCGTTGAAAAGATCAAGACCATTGGTAGCACATATATGGCAGCCACGGGTCTGAGTGCTGTACCCAGCCAGGAGCACGCCCAGGTAGGTACATACATGTCAACTGACCAGCAATGCACTGCTGTGTCAAGTAGTCAGCCTATTACCAAAACAGCCATGCAGAGACCCAGAACTCTATTGTGTGTACTGCCTGTAACTGATAGTTCATAGTCCTAAGAGGAAAAAAAAAAACAAAAAACAAGAGTTCTTGAGACTTCTTAGAGTCTTCTGAACTCTGTTTCTAAAGAGAAGATGAAGCAATAAACAGTTGATTGATATCTGACAAATGGACATAGAATTTAAGATTGAATGACCCAAAGTCTCTCCCTCTCTTCACATTGTCTAGTTCTGAGTCTCTTTGTTAATTTCCCATCTACTACAAAAATAAGCTTTTCTGATGAATGTTGAGAAATGCTCTGCCTGTGGGTACAGCAGTGTGTCATTTGGAGTCATTTGGTTGCTATGCTCATTTAGCAGAGTAATATTAGTTTGTTTTTCCCTAGGCCCATGACCTTTGATTATTTTCAATCAACCAGGAGCTGAGACTCTTCTCTTGTAGTGTTTTGCTTCTATGTTAGTGTAGACATAACTGTGTTACTTGTTGGATCATTAGAAGAGATCAATGAGTAAGACTAAGAGGTTAGACATCCTGAGCATCTCAACGTAGCTTTACATGGAGCATTCTCTGCTGAGTACTGTATGGAACACACAAGAACACAGTTTCCTGAAAGCAGGTGGAATTCAGAGATAGCAAGGACTGAGTCCCACAGGCTCAGCTCATGTCTACCTCCACTGGGAGAGAGGAAACACAACCTGAGCCTTGGCAAATCCTCCAGAAGTGGCAGGAAGGTCTGTTCCCATCCTAACATTCATGGGCAAAGAAAGAGTAATTCTGAGGCAAGAGTTGTCTTATGGTTGGAGTTTCTAAGGCTGTGGTGAAATGCCATGACCAAAAATAACATGGTAAGGAAATGGTTTATTTATTCTTAAAGTTTGTAGTCCCATCATCCAGGAAAGTCACATCATGAACAAGGCAGGAACCTGGAGCCAGTCAATGATGCATAGGCCATGGTGGAATTGTGCTTACTGGCTTGCTCATCCCACTTTCTTACACCATCCGGGATCACCTGCTCAAGGATGACACCATACGAAGCAGTCTGGACCCTCCCATATCAATCATCAGTCAAGAAAATGCCCTCACATACTTTCCTTCAGGCCAGTCTGATGGAGGCATATTTTCAATTGAGAGTCCCAAAGAAAGAATCCATATTGACAAAGAAACAAAACTAACTAGCTGAATTTGTTGCTTTTCTAACTGTGAGGAAATTCCATGACCAAGGCAACTTATAAAAGAAAGCCTTTAGCCAGAGGCTGGCTTATAACTTAGAGGATGAATCCATGACCATCATGTGGGAATCATGGCAGCCGGCTGGCAGCCATGCTGGAGCTGAAATATTTTATGTTGAGACAACAACCACAAGGCAGAAAAAAAGAGAGAGCCCCCTGTGCTCATGTCTCTAGCTGCATATATGGAAGAAGATGGCCTAGTTGGCCATCATTGGGAAGAGAGGCCCCTTGGTCATGCAGACTTTATATGCCCCAGTACAGTGCCCCAGTACAGGGGAACGCCAGGGCCATTATGTGGGAGAGGGTGGGTAGGGGAGCAGGGCGGGGATGGAGGAGGGTATGGGGAACTTTCTGGATAACACTTGAAATGTAAATGAAGAAAATATCTAATAAAGAAAAAAAAAGAGAGAGAGGCCAACTCGAATGCCATGGGCATTCAAAACCTCGAAGCCAACCCTCAGTGGCCTCCTCCAACAAGGCCGCACTTCCTAATCCTTCTCAAACATTTCCACCAGCTGCAGATGAAGCATTCCAGTCTAGGCCGCAAGGGGACCAGTCTCCTGCATGCCACCGCAGCATCACAAGAAGTAACTTTCAAATTATTCTGACTCAATAATCACCTGCCCTCCACTTTAGTTGATTTCTTTCCAAGAAACATTTCAATGACTACACTGACTGATCAGTGAGAAGAAAAGAGAAAAAACAGTGGAAGAAACCTAAGAAATTCTCATGCATGGACTCTCAGTAGTAACCTCCTAAGCCAGCTTAGGGCCTGAGGCAAAAGCCCTGTGCATGCTCTTGTGTATTATTAACAGTTTTTTGTGTTTTTTTTCACATCACAGTAATGTGTTGAAGTAAAAAAAAAATGTAAAATTGAGGTTTTAAAATGCTACATTGTTTAATGTATGTATTTCATTTATAATCAAAGCAGAACTCATTATAAGTTTTTACTTTCTGTTATAATAGAAAGGAACAGACTCTGTCAATGCCTTTAATGACCTAGAAAACCTTAGCTACTAAATGTAACATGAAATCCTAATGTGTGGACAGGCCCTCTCCCTTTGCCTCAGGCTCCAAAGATGCGCAGCATAGCACTGTCAGAAACTATCTATCTTGGTCCTCATGGCCTGACACAGCTGAGCAACGCAGATGAAGGCCCAGGAAATCCAAAGCAGAAGTTTTGGATATCTGGTGAGGGCTGCCACAATCCAAATGTTAAATGATAAACTCTCTGGAACATTCCAAAGAGAAACTGTCAAGGAGCAGTCACAGACTTGACCAAGGCTGTAAAGAAAGCAAGAATTATAGAGCCAGTCGCAGACCAGTATCCAAATGTATCATGCACGCCTCTTTGTCTGTCTGTCTGTCTGTCTGTCTGTCTGTCTGTCTGTCTGGAATATAGCTGCCACTAAACTACTTTGCCTTCCTCATCATCTGCCTTTGCTTGATACTCTCCACCTGCTGTGTTCATACCTGAGTATGAATGTGAACACCATTAGGCATCTCTATCCTGTCGTAGCAACTCACTCTCTGCTCAGAGCCCTGTCCCTCTACCCTCTGAGCACATCCTTTTGTGCCTGATCTAGAATTCTGCTTTCTGAGTGGGCAATAGCCCACCAGTGATGGTTTTCAGAATAAACAGAAAACAGCTGGATTTTTCATTTGTCTTCTTATACATAGACCAATATCCACCCCTTCTTTTGTAAGGCTCTTGGGAAGATGACATTAACTATTACTATTCAAAATATTTCATAAAAGCCATGGTCTTTGTGGGCAATAAAAGAGCTAATAATGTTAAGACAGACTCTGTCTCCCACGATGATGTCCTTGACCTCTCTGGTTGAAATGAGATAAGAGCTATTGGGGGGCATAAATGAAATATAATATCCATGCAGGAAATTTCTACCCAGTAGTTGTGATTACAACTTTTAATTAGAATTTCAGCAGGTCATACAATGATAGCTTTCTGAAAGGAAAATCCATTTCATTTTATGAGGTAGAAATGTCAATATTAATGTTAGTTATCTTTTCTAAAGAAGAAGAAGGGGAGGAAGAGGAGGAGGAAGAGGAGGAGGAAGAGGAAGAGGAAGAGGAGGAAGAGGAGGAGGAAGAGGAGGAAGAAGAGGAGGAAAATGCCACATCTCTAAAATGTGCTTAATACTTAGTATCTAAAGTCATAAGCAAAATATATTTATGTGACCAAATATTTATTCTTCACAGCCAAACATTCAATTTACAGAATATGTAGACCTTCTCAAGAATTAATTGGATTTTCTTAAGTCCAAAAGGTGGCAAAATTATGTGAATTGTGGCCATTTGGAATTCGGCTTTCATTTATAATTGCCTCGGCACTGTCTATTGGCAGAACAGCATCATTATCTACCCGCAAATTAAATACAAAGAGTCCTGTCAGCACTCAGCCGGGCCAGGCTTTAGTACCAGCCTCTGTTCCCCTTCATTTGCTCTTTAAAATGGAACAGGGAGTTCTTATTTTAAGCACTAAGACAATGTGATTCGAAGATAGCATCACCTTTAAGAACTGACTGTTGTTCTTAAGAGAATCGGGCATTTGTCAAGAGAGAAAAAACACTCCAAAGAATCGTCTTGCATTCTAGACTGCTCTTATTGTTCTGCAACTCGTGCCCTGGTGACCAAAAGTCCTCTGAGGAAGTCTATCAGAGTTCAAACTGGAAGCTGGCGCACCCAATTTGTGGCCCTAACCTTTACCCTTGTGACCTCAGGCTTCTCAAATCCTGGCCAACCATGTTGATTCCTTTCCTGGGCTTTTAGACCTCACTCTGCAGTAGCCAAATGGTGGATCAAGGATAGTTTTCTTGACTTGCAGAAGAGCATTTCACTGAAGAATGATCACTCTCGCCCATTGTTGGTTCTGATGACAGTCAACTGCAGGAGTAGAAGTAGCTGCCTCCCTCTGTTTGCTCTCCCCTGATTGACCCTCCGCAGTTCTGCCCTGCCTCTCTTGCTCCACCTCTGAAGAGCTCTGCGGGGGGTGGGGGGGGTGGGGGGGTGGGGGGGCCCTCCCCGCCCCGCTGACTGCAGAGGAAGCCCCTAGTCAGTGACCTTCTGTAGTATCACCGGTGCTAATTACTTACTGGCTTTAATATCTTCCCCACCAATTCTACCAGGAAGTTAAAGGCAACACAGGAGAAAGAAAGCTCATTTAATCTATGCTTGTGTCCTCCTGATGTAATAAATGATGCCTCCAGCTTTGATTCCTAATTGCATGTAGCTCAACACCCCTTTGAAAGGATGTAACATCCAGGGATAGAGTAAACCTGGGACGGGAGAGCCTAGCAAGAGAGAAAGGGGCTTCCTGTCTCACCAAGGTATGAGCGCCAGGTGTTTGTTCTGCATTGAATCTTGATTTTCTTAATAATTTTAATTTTAAAATATTTAATTCAAATATTATTTAAGTTAATTCATTTGCTTACTATATGTGAACAAAACAGGCATCAGGGCTTAGGCTTCAGGCTTGGTTAGGTCCAGTTAGCATCGGGAGATGGACCTCTAACTTCACCCAGAACCTCCAAGGCACACATTTCTCCTTTTCTATACTGTCCATCGCCAGCCAGCCCAATTCAGCCTCAGGCTCCATGTGAGCCCCTGAAAACTCTGAGCTCACTCATCCGCCGAATCCTTAACAAGAGCTTGCTGTCAGAGCAGTGAACCGGAGATACTTTTCATTCAACCACCCCACTCCTTGAAAGCCCAAGTTAGGAGCCACTCAGTGGGGCTGCTAGGAATCGTATGTGCCTGTTGTTAGCCCACAGGTGATTTCTTTATACACTGTGCCTAGACCAAGGGCCTTACTGATGGCTGCTGTTCTGATTAAAGTGTAGAAATGACGAGTTGGTGCAGCAGTTTCTACATGAGATACAGAGGGTACAGGACATGCCAGCAGGGATCAGCGGGTAGAAAAAGAACCATCTCAGTCAGTGTCTGCTGAGATCTCCCACTGACAAGTTACAAAGCCAAAGTGCCCACCGGAGCTGGTAGCCCCACTTCCTGGGAAGGGTGGAGGGCAATTTCACTCTCTGCTTAAGTGAGGTCAGAGGCTGTATATTCTTGTAGCAACACCACAGCTTTCATGGTATGTGATAGGAAAAGAAACTTCTCTCTGTTTCCTTTGTTACTAGGGCCCTGAAAACAGAAGGGGGGAAATGAGCCATCCATCTCAGCTGTACACTCTGTGACCCTCAAGGACTCTTGGCTTGCCAGACACTTTGATCATTGTCAAAGTCATTCAAAAGTGTAAGAGACTCCCTACATAGGAAGAGAAAAAGTCCCATATTAGGCCACCCCTAGGCAGCTCTCTGCCTTGGTGTTGATTAGAATCCCCTGGTAATGGCTTGGCCTCTGCCTGGTGGTGCACTGGAGAATAGCAATACCTTTAGGAGACAATTAGATCTATTGAAAACTACCCTTGAAGGAAATATTGTCATGCAGAACCTTTCTCTTGATCTTCATTTCCAGCCATGAAGAAGTAAGCAGCATCCCTGCCACACACACCTCTGTGAGGTGCTACCTAGCAACAGGCCCAGGAGGATCACAGCATACATAAATATACATACATACATACATACATACATATATCTTGAAATACAAACTGAGTCTGTTTAGTGTTGCTTGTGTGCATACGATTTCAGGGCTGACCACTTTATATTAGAGAAGGAGTTTAAAGGTCTCATCCCTGGGGTGGGCAGGGCTAATTCTCCCTCTTTCTGTAGTCATTGGTTACCTGTATTTCTTTGTTTAGGCATGTGGCCCCATGAGACTTCTACATTAGCATTTCTATTGGTGATATCTCATCTTATTTAGGCAGCTGGCTAAATTGTTGAGGGATCATGGATAAAGCTTCCCTGTCATTTAGGAAATATGAATTCCTAGTGACTTTCTGATCACACTGTTTCTTCCCTGTCTTCTTCCGTGTTCCCTGAGCTTTTGGATGCAAGAGCTGTGTTGTGGATGCATCTGCTGGCCGGGGTACCACTGGGTACCACAGGGTCAGTTACTTTTGTATTGTGGTCAATTGTGATTTTTGCATGATTGTCTCTGTTAAAAGTTCATTTGGTGAGGGATGACAACTACACTTGGCTGTGGACATAAGGATAACTGTTTATAATGCAGTTTATTTATAATACAATTAGGGATTATGCTGGTCTGGGGAAGTTATGTAGTAAGTTCTCCTCAAATATACATGATTTCACTAGCCCTAGATAGTTATATAGAGAGTTCTCAATACCAGGCATTATTTACAACTTGTTGTGAGTCCAATTAGGCAGATGTTCCATCTTGGTTTTTGTCTTACTTTGTAAGCGAGAAAATCAAAGCTCAGAGAAGTTAAGTGACTCACCCAAAAATCACATACCCAGTCACTGGAGAATGCAACATTGAGTCTGCTTTTGTCTGACTAGGGCAGTATTCACAGAGTGCCTTCTCCAGCGTAAGCTGGGGATAACAGCATTCAGCTCTCTCTGCTCACCCAGGCAGTGGGTAGATGTCACTGCAGAAAGCTGACAGGCATGGTCACAGTTCCTGAGAGCACCAAGAACAAATCTTCCTTAGATGACACCCTGAGACCCTGCAAGACCAAAAAAGCTAGAATCAGAACACCAGAAGTTTCCCAAAACAGAACATAGTCACACAGCATGAGACTAGTGGAGGGGGGGAGGGGAGAGCCATCTCAGTTCAGAACTAGATGTTGTCAAATAGTCACTTGCCTTTTTAAAATCTCAGTAAGCACGGCTTTTTGTTCGGCACCATTCCTTGTTGGTTACAAAACAACCAGCTTAAAATATGCACTTCAGAAATTAAATGTGTCGGCGCACACCTTTAATCCCAGCACTCAGGAGGCAGAGGCAGTCAGATTTCTGAGTTTGAGGCCAGCCTGGTCTACAAAGTGAGTTTCAGGACAGCCAGGGCTGTACAGAGAAACCCTGTCTCGAAATACCAAAAAAAGAAAAAAAAGAAAGAAAGAAAATGTGTCATCTCTGGGTAGCTAGGCATTAGTTCAGTATTTGGAAATAGCTGGTAGAAATTGATATTTAAATCGTAGGAGAAATGACTGCACTATCCTGCCATTAACTTTGTATCGAGGGCTCAGGTCTTGGGAACTTTCAAAAAGACTTGAGTTTGTCTGCAGACTATATACTTTTTCTAGGTTTTGCTGAGCCCACATAAGCTGTTGACATTGTGTTTGAACCCTCCTCTGAGAACTCAATCTTGCCTTACTACTGAGGTCCCTTACAAACCTCCATTCTCAAACAACTGCATGAAGGCATAGGAAACAGTTGATGGGTGAGCGTGTGAAGCTACTTGGTTCAGTGGAAATCAAACCATTTCTTCCACAAAAATACATCCTCCTCTTTGACAGTTTTGATTTTACCACTTAAGACCCTCCCTGTTGACTCAGTGACATGTTGCTCTGTTAAAAAGCAAAGTGTGCTCACCTCACTACACAGGCTTTGAACCCTAGTTCCTCACAAACCATGGAGACAAACGTATTAACAGCCTTTGGTACAAGCCTCACTGTTCTTACAAGAAAAAAAAAAATCACACCATGACCTGTTGAGGTAGCTCGGCAGTTGAAAGCACTTTGTGCAAACCTGGCAACATGCATTCAATCCGCAGAGTTTGTGTAGATGTGAAAGGAAGGAACCAACTCCATAAAGTTGTCCACACGTTCCCCTTCATAAGCATCATACATACATGATGACGGTGATGATGGTGATGACGGTGATGGTGGTGGTGGTGGTAGCGATTATGTTGCATTGCATCTCTACCAGAATCTTTTGTAAGGATTTATGGCAGTGCTGGCTGGATTTATGTCAACTTAACCCAGACTGGCATTATCTGAAAGGAGGGAGCAATTGAGAAAACGTCTTTATAAGATCTGGCTGTAGGGTGTTTCTTAATTAATGATTGATGAGGGAGGGCCAAGCCCATTGTGATTGGTGCTAGA
Source organism: Mus minutoides (assembly GCA_902729485.2). NCBI lineage: Eukaryota > Metazoa > Chordata > Mammalia > Rodentia > Muridae > Mus > Mus minutoides. The sequence continues at coordinate 253,287 of LR753476.1, forward strand.
TTCTGAAAGAAAGCAGGCTTGAGCAAGCCGCAAGGAGCAAGCCAGTAAGCAGCACCCCTCCATGTCCTCTGCATCAGCTCCTGCCTCCAGGTTCCTACCTTGTTTTGAGCTCCTTTTCTGACTTTCCTCTAAGATGGACAGTGATGTGGAAGTGTAAACCCTTTCCTCCCCAAGTTGCTATAGTCACGGTGCTTTGTCACAGCAATGGTGACCCTAAGACGATGGTGATAGCAGTGTTTCATTTGTTTGCTTTTTCTAGATTGACGTTCAATCGTCCTCTCTTAATGAGAACCCTAATCTCTCTTGTCCTTTCACATCTACATTATTCACTTCAGTCATTCTCAGCTTAGAATAATCCTTTCTCTGACTCGACATGTCTTCCCCCAGGGGAAATTTGTCAATATCCAGAGACATTTTGGGGGAGGGGCAGGTCATTTCCACTAGAGATAAAGAATGCCATTAGCCCCAGTGGGTAGAGACAGCAATGCAAATAGACACTGTGTGGTGCCCAGGAAAGCCCCGGAACACAGGGTTATCAGCTCAATCAACAGAGCCACGGTGAGAACCTGCTTTAGTGAGGCACCTCTCCCATGTCCATATTTAACTGCTGAGCCAAATCACCAAGTTGCCCTTATGTCATTGTCCCCTTCCTGTTGGCTGCCCCCTCGGTTGTCTCCACTTCCTGTTATCTGGAATTAATGGATTATGTCTGCTTGTTCTTCTACGTCGCCCCTATAGAAGCTCCAGGAGTTGGCTTTCATTTTCCTCATCTATGGAGAGAGAGATACCCAAGGCCATCTTATGTATGATAGAGGAAATGGTCTGACATTTGGGGTGAATAAGTTTGTTAAATACACAGCAAGAAAAAGTAAAAAAAAATAAACGTAACTTCATATGAAGTGTTTCATAAAACACTCAGGGGTGAGTGAAGGGCAGGACTCCCCTGTGTGAGTCTGAATGGGCTCATAGCAGACACCACGACTGGTGGCTGGCTCTCTGGGCTCATCACCTTTTCTTGTCGCCTTTTCATTCTGGAGCCAGAAGTTCAAAATCAAGGCGCTTCTGGAGCACCTCCTGAGGCATCTGTCCTGGCTAGATGGCAGCTCCTTCCTGAGTCCTCACATGGTTGTCCCTCTGTGTATATCTGATCTCAACCTACTCTTACAGGAGTGTCCATCCCATAAGTTAAGGCTCTAGCTGGAAACCTCATTAAATAGCCCGTTTAAGGATTTACATCCAGAGATATGAAATCACATTCTGAGTGTCTAAGGTTAGACTTCCACACAAGACTCAGCCCTCAGCATGCCCACCTAGAGTCCTGAATAGGCAAAGTAAGTAAGGAGTGTGTTACCAGAGCCGAGGGGAGCTGCCATGGAATAACAGCTGCCAGTGGGGAATGGTGAGCCTACTCCAAACGGTGAGAACCAACCTCCATGATCAAAGTAGGCCCTCTCATCTTCATGAGGTCCACTCCAGCAGGACCTGTAGCAAGGCAAGCAGCAGGGTCCCTTGTCTGGCCAGCCTTGATAAGGTTGGGTATGTGAACATTAAGGAACTAGCTGCCTTCAAAGTTCACTACTAGTGCCTCACATGTAGAACAATGGAGATCTGAGGTGGGCCACATCTCTGAGCCATGGTGCTTTCTCCCAAAGACGCCAGGCCAATGTGTTCCAGAGGTTAGTGTCATGCTTCGACTTCAACAGTAGATTCAGAGCCAATATTTCCTTGTGAGTACCTTCCTTTTCAGGATGGGCCCAGGCTCATGACTGAGTGATGATGTCATTCTGTGGTTCTAACCCTGTCTGGATGCCTCTGATCTCTTCCAGGAACCCGAGCGTCAGTACATGCACATAGGCACCATGGTGGAGTTTGCATATGCCCTGGTGGGGAAACTGGATGCCATCAATAAGCACTCCTTCAACGACTTCAAACTTCGAGTGGGTATGTTGTGCAAAGTGGTTTGAGCAAGTGCAAATGTCTGAGATGAGGAATGAAGCTTCAGGAGGTGTCTTAGGTAGGGTTTTATTGCTGCAAAGAGACTCCATGAGCAAGGCAAGTCTTATAAAGGACAATGTTTAACTGGGGCTGGCTTACAGGTTCAGAGGTTCAGTCCATTATCAAGGCAGGAAGCGTGTCAGCATCCAGGTAGGCATGACGCAGGAGGACCTGAGAGTTCTACATTTTCACCCAAAAGAAGCCAGGAGCAGACTATTGCCTTCCAGAGCCTACCCCCATAGGGATACACCTCCTCAACAAGGCCACAGCTTGTGCCACTCCCTGGGCCAAGCATATTCAAACCACAAGAGTCAGTGGGGACCCTGGTGCTGACAAACCTAAGCAGTTAGAGGCGCTGGCGCAGTGGGTCTAGCTGCATACAGAAGGGAGGCACTGGTGCAGTGGGTCTAGCTGCATACAGAAGGGAGGCACTGGCGCAGTGGGTCTGGCTGCATACAGAAGGGAGGCACTGGTGCAGTGGGTCTGGCTGCATACAGAAGGGAGACACTGGCGCAGTGGATCTGGCTGCATACAGAAGGGTGTGGGGAAACTGCGAGCCCCAGAGTCACCTTTGTGCAATTTGGAAAGAGAGGCTCTCTTTGGCTGAACTCTAGGAACAGACATGTGGTTCACCAGGTGGATTTGGTACTGTGTCTTAGTCCCCAGAGTCTCCAGTTAGCCACGCGTCTACCTAGCACAGAATCATTCATTCACTGTGCCTTACGGATTGGAGGCTGCCATTGCTTTGCTGCTACCAACGACCTGCCATCAACCATCTTTTCGACCTGTGCCAGACATAAGAGATGCCATTGAATAGAATGCATCTTAAGCATGAGGGTCATGGCTTATATACATGCTGTTCCAGCACTGGTAAGGGTTAGAAGGAGGAGATTCACACCCATCCTCAGCTACATAACAGTTCAAGAACAGCTGAGGCTACACAAGACTCTGTCTCAGAAACCAAACACTAAAATCCAGTCCTACACCCATGGGGTCACATAGACTTGAGGAATGCAAAATGTGTGTCCCAGGTAGTTTTCCAACTTCATTCCATCTTGGGGAGATTTTTAGTTTTTTGCTTTTTTTTTTATCATAAGTTCTAATTTTCTAAGGAAAAAGAAACTTCTTGATTTCTGAGTTTTTTTTAACAAGCTTTAAGTTGATATTTAGCATGTTTCATGATGATTTGCCTTTTCCAAAGTCTTACTTAAAAAAAAAAAAAATCAGTGTTTGAAGCCGTTGACTTAGCACACAGCTGGCCCTGTAATATATGCACGGTGTCTGTAGGAATTTGTGATTTGTAAGAACTTCTTTGACAATTTTTTTTTTGTTTTCTTGGCAACACATTTTGCTTCTTCTTAGTCCACAGACAAGCAGTTCCTGTGTCAGGCTCCATCTGTGTGGTTTATAACTTTTTTGCATACAGATTTCTACTTTGGAGGGGGTATGGAAATATCTAGATATTTGGAGGTTTTTTCTTCCTTCTCTGTATATGTGGCCTGAATTCTAAGAATGCTCCTGATGGCAAACGAGATGCTCTTGTTCGCACACACTGTTGACTGTGAGCATCCAAGCATGCTGTGCTTCGTACTGTGTCACTTCTGTGTACGTAAGCCTTCATCTACACTCTGCAAACCCAGAAGTCAGGGAGGCGAGGGGACCAGGACTCTGCCCTGCTAGCCAACCACCCACATCACACGTCTCTTGGATCTAGACCAGAGCTCTCTTTATATAGTTTCTTGACAGCCTGGGAAATGGTGTCCTCAGACCCTGATGCTACTGCTCTGTTGCTATAATGGAATCCATGGAGACTTTCAAAAAAAAACAGGTTGGTGCAGCTCAAAGTTTTTGAGGCTGATGGTGCAAGATCCAGGTGCTAATGGGCTAATGGTCCACTTGGACTATGGAACGGGCCTCATGGTTACATCACAGCATGGGATGGTGACATCATGACAGTTGTATATGTGAAAGGGGTCCCATGGAAAATTGGAAGGCCAGAGAGGCTGGCAGGTTAAACTTACTCCTTGCAACAGTCTGCATCCACGAGAGTTGAGCTAATGCTCACAGCGACATAATCACCTCATAATGACATAATCAATAATTTCATCCTTCTGAAGACCCCATCACCTTAACATCACCACCTGAACACTGAGCTTTCTGTGTAACCCAATGCCGTTTTCAAGCATGTTATGTTTCCATACATTGCGTAGTTTCCAAACATACATGAAGCTTGGGCCACAGTAAGCAGCAGCCTGCTGCAGGGCTGGTGAAATCCACAAATCATAACTTCAGCGCCACAATTTAAAAAAAAAAAGGCAAGGTTGACAAAAATCAGTGATCAAAATGACCAGAAAGAGAGGGAAACAGAAGCTCAGAAAACACACAGAAGCAAAGACTGAGCTCTGCAGAAAGAACATTAGACCACCGCACTAAGGCGGCTAAGTCAGGCAGGACTTCAGGAGAAAATGTAAGAGTAACCAGAGAACCACAGTACCTATTCCAATGGCTCTCCTCCACTCCACCCCAAATCTCTTAAGGGTCTGTGGGCTTGAACTGAGCTGTCCAGGAAAGAAATCAGCATAGACTTTGAAGTGGACTGAGACAATTTCCGGTCTCCTGTCAGTTAGAGACTTTGAAGTGGACTGAGACAATTTCCGGTCTCCTGTCAGTTAGAGACGTTGGTCTGACTCTTGACCCATTGGCTTCTGATAGTAGGTGCTGTCTCTATGCCCCAACACTAGGCAACACACACTTTCACCTCAATCAAGCAAATAACCAGGCTTCACAGTTTCAGCTGAGCAAAAAGAGACCTCAGCAGAGGTCACCTTTATGGATAGTGGTGCCCCAGGATGCTGTATTTATCTGGGGAAATAATACTTAAAGCCTGGCTACTCCAAGACGCTTGAAAATCCTTTGTGCCTCAGCCAGAACTGGGCCAGCCAGGCTAGAATGAGAGCTCTGGTAGTCACTCCGAGGGAGAGGCTTCCATCCCAGCAGGATGACAACCCTCCCTCTGAGGAACAAAGAACCAGACGGCCCAGATCCAACAGAACCAGAACCCAAGATGCCTGAGGATTGGCCAAGTGTGACTCTTCCTCGCACAGGGCAACCTCAACCAGACCCACTCTCCTACAGTCTCAGGGCTCACAGAATTCCCTCACTGCTTCTAAATTCCAGTGTATTGTATATGTGAAGTTCCAGTGATATATATATTTTTAATCCCCAAATTTGAGCTCTACCGGGCTCTTTTTATCACACATGTTAGTTGTTTGAGATTTTAGTGCAGACTGAGTAAAAGCTCTCTAGAAATTCAAGGGAATCCACTAGAAAACAAGGTAGCAAAATGCATCACCATCCAGAACACTCAGAAGCAGCAAGCCCATGCAAGTAAAAACCACATGCACGGGTAGAGAGACAAGAGATGTGTCTCTTTTTTGAGGACCCAAAAGCCACTCCTGCCTTGTACTCTACCTTCTGCCTCTGTGATGGCACCTGCCTCAGTTTCCTTACCCACAACTGTGGCCTGACCCACCTCCTATAGTTGTCAGGACTGTTAGAGGAGAGTTTCTACGTGGGAGGCATGAAGGGTAGTTCATGGAAGTCGGAGATGCTGCATTAGCGTGGCTGTGGCGGCCACTGTGCTTGCCATGTAGGCGAAAGGGAAGTTGATGTACTCTGAGTTCATCCAGTCAGGGTACAGAATTAAAACGTGAGTATTTGGAAATGAACATTAACTATATTCGGTATGATGGCTCACACCTCTAATATCAGCACTTAACAGGAAGATTTGAAATTCAAAGTCGGTCTGAGCCACACCACAAAGGAAACAGACAAAATGAAACTCACGTAATTGTGAGCCCTGGAAGTGTCTTGTGATGGCTTTTTTCACCTGAAATTCCTTATCGACATCGAGAACAATTTGTCACAACACTGAGTGTTTCAAAGCACGCAGGTATTACACCACAGCAGGGTCAACGGCATTACAAACAGGGGCCGAGCTCTAAAAGGAACACTGACAGGCACAGGCACTGTAGCATCTTGAGATGATAAAGCTGGAGTTGCTCTGGACTCTGGAGTCTTGTAGTTCATGGATTTGTTTGAGATTTGTTTAATATTGATGCATAATTTGAATGGCTTCTGACTTAAAAGAGTTACTGCAATTCCAATCTTGCTAAACCAGGTTCTGACATGTTGCAGGTATCAACCATGGACCTGTAATAGCCGGCGTCATAGGGGCTCAGAAGCCACAATATGACATCTGGGGCAACACTGTCAACGTCGCCAGTAGGATGGACAGCACCGGGGTTCTGGACAAAATACAGGTAACACAGTCTCTTCTCAGCCACCCTTGGTTCTCTTGGGAACTGTCATTGATTATAATAGTGGTGATGATGGTGGTGATGATGATGATGATAAATAATAATACATTATAATAAAAATTAAATAGGAAAACTTAGAGTTTATTTAAACCCTTCTATAGAGAAAAATCATAGTTTTTGCATTAACTGTTAGAAATGACACCAACCAGACTCTAATGATGAGAAGGTGTGAGCCTTCAAAATATAAATCCTCTGAACAGAGGTGACCTGCAAGGCAGGGTGGTGGCCCATAGACATGAATGCCCCGGAGGGACGGTACCCATCTGTACTGAGAGCCCAGGAGACGCCTTTGCTAATCCCATTTCATATATAAAGACTTTGCAGGGAAGGTCTGCAGCTCAAAGCTTAGGTAGCCTTGACTTCCTGGAAGGGTAAGTGTAGGAAAACTGGGAAGTGGGAGAAATGAAAGTAAGACTGACAGAAAGAACAGAATAAAATCATCCTAGCAAGATATCTTACAAGCTCTAAATGACCCCAAATCTCTACAATCCACCCAAGGGAAAGAAAGACAATATCTGACAAGTTAAAGCAACAACTGAAAAAATAAAATCATTTCATGTTAGTGTTCCCACTGCTCACTTAATCAATTTCAGCCATGGCTACAGTAACTCTAATTAAAAATGCACTAATCACATTCTGGGGTTGGGGGAAAGAGTAGAGATTGCTCTAAAGATAATGAGAAAAAAATCTGTTATAGGAAGTGTGATGGAATTCTTCCAGTTCTGTAGTTGAGCAGTGATCCACAAATCAAGCCAGAGAGTACAAAAGCTGGGCAGGAAGCTACCCACAAGGCAGCTGTGTCCCCAGAGAGTACAAAAGATGGGCAGGAAGCTACCCACAAGGCAGCTGTGTCCCCTAGAGTTGGTACCTTGGCTCATTTAATTCCTAGTTCCACTCATGTGCTGAGCTATGTACTGTGTCTAGAGCAGGGAACACATCAATCGCCCAATGACCTCATGCTGTGGAACAGCATTGCATTAGGGACAAGAGGTGTGCTGTGGTCATTACAGCTGTGTGGTCACAATTATGACAGCATAATAAAACAGGGCATGTTTTGAACCATGATAAAAAAAAAAAAAACGAGCGCACAGACCAGAAAGGGAAGTTCATACAAGATTGCTTTTGAACACTGTGAGAAGTATCTCTACCTAGGCACTAGTCGGCAACATCTTCTCTACCTATCCTAGATGTTAGACATATGTCACATCTGTTTTATATTCAAGGTCCACATGAGAGGGTACCCCAACAGCCACACACAGTGATCCCATTCATTGGGAATAATAATCTCTAGTCATTGCCTGAGCTCTCTTATGGCAATTAGAGACTGGGGAGATGACAGTAGACAGACATGAAGTAGGCACTTAAAGACAGAGAGCTTAACTGTGTGTTCATGTATTTGACCATATGCTAGAAATGCCCTTGGTCCTGTCTTGGCTAAGACCAGCTAGACTGAAGTGTTTGGGGGTTCTGATCTCTAGTCTGGTTCCTAAATAATTTTAAGGTTACCTCTTCAGTGGGTGGTTGAGATGTTACAGTAACTTTGTTCTGTAGAAGCTTTGAACATGCACTTTCTCTTTCCCATGCAATGCTAGAAATATAAATGTCACTCAAATTGTGATATACAATGTAATTTGTTTTAAATTCCATCTCTAGCCTTATGCGGAGATCTGGCATCCAAAGCCACCCAAAAGGGGGTGGGAGGGATTGTCAGTCCTTGATGAGACCATAGGAGTTTCCTTCCCAGAAGGCTCTCTGAGCAGAGGCTTGAAACCACTTGCAGACAGCACAAGGATGCCGGCCTGCCTGCTTTGCTCCGTACCTTTTAGTTTTTCTTTATCCCCTTTTTGAATATTTGTCTTTGGTGAATATGGGCAGTGCCCACAGGACAAAGGCAATGAAGAAAGATAATATGAAATCACTAAGGGGAAAGACAGAAGCTAGGTGTGGGCATGGCCAGAGAGTGGCCCACAGAGGAGGAAGGCAGTCTCTTGTAGATTTTGGAAGAAAATGAATGACATGGAAGGGTATAGAAGGGGATGTGAGAGGCCGTTGGCCATCCAAATATTTGAAATAAGAAATACCATACAACAAAGGGTATAGAGTCTATCTCTTAATTCTTTTTTATTTTTAATTATGTACATAAGTATATGTGTTACCAGTCACTGTGTAATATGTCAGTGTCCTGTGTGACTCTTCAGGACTTCTTTACTAACACTCCATGTGATCCAGTATATCTCAGACAGGCGGAGCATCTCAGACAGGGGGAGCATCACAGACAGGTGAAGCATCTCAGGGGGAGCATCTCAGACAAGTGAAGCATCTCAGACAGGTGAAGCATCTCAAGTGGAGCATCTCAGACAGGTGGAGCATCTCAGACAGGTAGAGCATCACAGACAGGGAGAGCATCACAGACAGGTGAAGCATCTCAGGTGGAGCATCTCAGACAAGTGGAGCATCTCAGACAAGTGGAGCATCTCCACAGACTGTGTGAGGAGGAACTAGGACAGATCTCTGTGGAGACCCAGAAGGTTTGCAGGCTGCTGCCTGTCCTGACTCAGAAACTAGTGTGAGCACAGAGCAGGCTTCCTTTCTCCTAGGATGCAGCCTGCTCTCACTCCAAATGTGACAGAAATGCCATCTTTTATGATTGAAAATTTCATAAACCATTCTCTTCCAGCTTCACATTCCCTTCTTTTAAAACCCACAGAGTCCACCTCATGCCACTAGTATGTGCATGAGTATAAGGCCATCTACTGGTGGTCAGACAGCCCCTCGGGAGCCGTATACCTGAAGGAAACTGACTCTCCTTCCCCTAGCAGCTCCTCAGCTAGCTAGGGATGAACACCCTAGTTCCCTCTTCCATTCTCAACGCTGTGTGGCTTCCCTACACAGATACTGTATGCAGACACAGCACAGTCACACTCTTATATGAAGCTGCCCTCTTGTGTCCAGAGAACGCTTTCACTCTGCTTAGCTACTGCCCCTGGCCAGCAGTCTTTCCATCCACTCTTCTGTGAAGATCCCTCAGCTTTGGGGGCAAAAGGTGTGATACAGAAAGACTATACAGAGCTGAGCAGTTCACCATCTCTTATTCTCTGCATGCTGGCCAGTTTCTAGTCTCTGTTAATTGTCACTGAGTGAAAAAGAAGCTTTTCTGATTAACATTGAGAGATCCATTAATTCATAGGTAGACCCATAAGAGCTTAGGGGGCAATTTATACCACATCCATTCAGCAGACTGGTGATATTAATGTGTCCCATAGAGCTATGGCCTTTCTAGCCACAGGTATTTGATGCAGTTTAGTGTTACCACGTGTGGATCCAGTCTTGTGGTTTACGTACTTGTAGGAGAATCTTGCTAGGCCAGTCATCGCTGCCTGCAGGTTCATCAGGAAGTAAGATTGTTGGCTGTTTTCCTCCACTAGTATCAGGCCTAGAATCTTCCAATATGATGAACCCTAATCAGAAGGGATGAAGCTTCCAGGTCTGTACCAAGTTTCCCCCATGCCCTGTGACTCGAGTATATGGTGTTTTCAATAACAGGATGTCATCATCGGGTTCTGTGAGGTAACCAAGAGCGGTGGCAGTAGCCTGTAATGTTTTTCTACAGAACCCAACTGGCCACCAACTCAAAAAGAGGTAACCATACCTGACATCAGGCTTTTACTTGATAGCCTATGGTGTCCGAGAGAGGTATTGCCGCTGCCCCACCCCCACATTATAGGATAACTCATTTAAACTCCAAAGTGTGTATACACTTTAGGAAGTTTCTACAGTAGTGTGTCTCTGTAAGGTTTAATGTTAGTTATCCCTCCCCCATAAGCCATAGGTGTCTTAATCTTAAACATTACTTGGCAGTTTTCACTCTTTTCAGGTTTTTTTTTATACCAGCAGTAAATTAAGCATTATTGATGCTAATATTCTCTGGTACGTTTCTTTTTCTATTAATTTCCCAGGAATGGAATTTTTCTATTTTTTTATTGGATATTTTACTTATTTACATTTAAAATGTTATCCCCTTTTCCAGTTTCCCCTCCGGAAACCCCCACCCCATACCCCCTCCCCTGCTTCTATGAGGGTGCTCCCCTGCCCACTCACCCACTCCCATCTTCCTGCTCTGGCATTCCCCTACACTGGGGCATCAAGTCTTCCCAGGACAGAGGGCCTCTTCTCCCATTGATGTCTGACAAGGCCATCCTCTGCTACATATGTATCTGGAGCCCTCCATGTGTACTCTTTGGTTAGTGGTTTAGTCCCTGGGAGCTCTGGGGATTCTAGTTGGTTGATATTGTTGTTCTTCCTATGGGTTGCAAACCCTTTCAGCTCATTCAGTCCTTTCTCTAACTCCTCTATTGGGGACCCTGTGCTCAGTCCAATGGTTGGCTGTGAGCATCCACTTCTGTATTTGTCAGGCTCTGGCAGAACCTCTCAGGAGACAGCTATATCAGGCTCCTCTCAGCAAGCACTTCTTGGCATCCACTTTAGTGACTGGATTTGGTGGCTGTATATGAGATGGATCCCCAGGTGGGGCAGTCTCTGGATGACCTTTCCTTCAGTCTCTGCTCCACACTTTGTCTCTGTATTTCCTCCCTTGAGTATTTTGTTCCCCCTTCTAAGGAGGACTGAAGCATCCACACTGTGGTCTTCCTTCTTCTTGAGCTTCATGTTGTCTGTGAATTGTATCTTGGGTCTTCTGAGCTTTGGGGCTAATATTCACTTATCAGTGAGTGCATATCATGTGTGTTCTTTTGTGACTGGGTTACCTCACTCAGGATGATATTTTTTAATTCTATCCATTTGCCTAAAAATTTTATGTATTCATTGGTTTTGTTTTTTAGTAGCTGAGTAGTACTCCATTGTGTAAATGTACCACGTCTGTATTTGACCCTATATGAAGTGGGCTCCATTGACTTGGGAAGTAATCCCTTTGTGTTTCTGTGGCCTGTAGGTGACTGAGGAGACGAGCCTCGTCCTGCAGACGCTTGGCTACACGTGTACATGTAGAGGTATCATCAACGTGAAGGGGAAAGGGGACCTGAAGACGTACTTTGTAAACACCGAGATGTCAAGGTCCCTTTCTCAGAGCAACTTGGCTTCCTGAGCAGCTGTCTCTTCCTGACAAGAAGAGTGTGCTTGCAGGAAAGTACCACGCACTTTCTGACTGCAGCCCTTCCCCTTCGTCTTGATGTACGTACGTGCTCTGTCCCACCCTCTGGAGCCCTTGCAGACTAGTTCCTGTGACCCAGTGGCATACTGTTTGGTGTCTGCGTGTGCCCAGATTGTCCTGCCACTTGCACTGTGCTTGCTCCTAAGCAGAAGGAGAAGGAACCGTGTCCCGGAAGGAGAGCATTGAAAGAAGTGATGGAGGAAGAGGTGAAGTGAACACACGTTCTTAAGGCAATAAAACTGGGGGGTGTATATTATCTTCTGGTGCATGTTCTTCTCTGGAAAATACGGTAGCTCGTAACTGCATCCCTAGTCTGATACTCAAACACACAGTATTTGTGAATAAGCTGATCCCGTCACTCAACATGGAGTCTGTGCTCACCCACCTATGTGTCTCATTGCCAGTGGTCATCCAAGGGCCTCAGCTGAGACTCGAGGCTTTTGTCATCTTGCTGTGTTGTCTTGTGACAGCAGCACATTGCCATCCATCACCAGAATTAGTCCTCACAGCCTAGGACCGGTTTTGTACCAAACTCGTCTGATGTTTTGATGCCATTTGTCTTTTGTAAGGTTAATTCATTAAAAGTTTTACGTACTTTGGTGTCTAGTGCCCGAATCCTTTCTTTTCCTTTTTTTCCTTTATTTTTTCCCCTCCTGTGGTTTAGTCCAGAATGAAAATGTGTTCTCCATCTCCCTTTTCAGAGACAGTCTAGAAGCTGGATAATAATGGAGATAGTGACAAAGTCTGCAATTCAGTAAATTATGGTTTTATGGGAGGAGAGAGCCTATGCTCAATGTAGCTGATGGTCTGGTTTTAATTTTGCTTTTTTTTTTTTAAGATTTATTTTATTTATTATATGTAAGTACACTGTAGCTGTCTTCAGACACTCCAGAGAGGGAGCCAGATCTCGCTAAGGATGGTTGTGAGCCACCATGTGGATGCTGGGATTTGAACTTATCACCTTCGGAAGAGCAGTCGGGTGCTCTTACCCGCTGAGCCATCTCACCAGCCCTAATTTTGCTATCTTTTGAGAACCATTTAAACGATAAAAAGCCAGCTGGAACCTCAGAACCCTTTCTGCCTACTGAGACCTTTTTTAGGGCATTACCTTGACAGAGCTTGCAGATGCAACCAATGTCAGTACCTGGAACCAGACATGTAAATCAGGTGCCACAGTAGCCTGGACTGTTAAGCTTGCAGGCTGCCTGTGGTGTCTGAGGAGGCTTAAGAAGAGGCGGACCCAGTTTCTGTGCTGCAAATCCAACTCTAAAGTTGCTTGAGTTTGGCTTTTTTTCCCCTGTATTCTAATATAAAGAAATCATACTTTGCCAAATGATAAAAAAGGAGAGCAATCGTGCATTCTTTAAAAATAGTTTAAGAGAAGCAAAAGAGGGTAAATAACAGGCTGATTTCCCTTTTTGGTTCAGGGCAGGAATCTATAGGAGGCAGAGGCTCCAGATAGGCCACTAGGAAACAATTGATTAGCGTCCACCCAGACGTGAAGCACAAGCTTCCGGTCTGACTCCTGGCTCTGAGTTTTACTAGCTCCATGTCTTGGAACATGTCTCTTAATTCCTCGTAGGAGTGCTTTTTTCTGTGCAAGCTCATGGGATCCGGTTGTGATTAAATGAGCTAATGACCAGGAGCTTGGCAGTGTGTTCCCGCCAGTGTGCACTGCACACACACTACTGTCTCGCCAAGACTTCAACTCAGGCCTGTCCTTCACCGTCACAAGTGTGAACACAGCATGGCCTTTCCAATTTTCTGCCTCAATCAGGCATTTTGGGGATCCTGTAATAAGGTTAAATCTCTGAATGGCAACTGAAGGGAGAGAGGTGGTGTTACGGCATTCCTCTTCCCTCTGACCAAATTCTAGGCTAGCATACTGGAGGTTCCAGTGGATTCAACCATCAGCAGAAGTGTCCACTGTGGCTCTCCTCCTTGGCATCTCATACTCCAGGTGCTTCTAGGCTACCATGCCCCAGTAAATATCCACTTGAGCAATTTGTCAAGTTTTCTCAAACAGTCACCCATAGAAAGACCATGGACTAACATTGTGCATAAAAGAACTTGGAAGGATAGAAGCCGGAGCTAAATTACCTGTCTGAAGCATCAGTAAAATTTGACAGCAGCTAAGGTCCTTGTCTGCATGAACCTTTTACAGATCTAAACTCACACCAGCCTCTCCAGGTGGGATCTCAGCCAACATATTCTCAATACAGACCTGAACCCCTAAGGAAGAAAGCTGGCCTAGAGCACATTGACAGATTCCCAAAGGGACTTTCTTCTATGTATTACATTTTTAAAATCCCCAAGTGATTCAGATCACCTGCCCAAATCTGAGACTCCCTCCCCTTCCGTTTACAAATGAGGAGACAGGTGCAGAGACATCTAGCCTGTTGTTCCTAGTCTAGTGGCTGCTGTGTGGCCAAGGCACTGCTAAGGTAAGGAAACAGCCCGTTTCATCAAATCCCAAGCAGCCACTCCTGATCCGAGTTCCTTGACCTTGATAAAAGTAATCACTAGAAATGTGAAAATCAGAGGATTCGTGGAAAAATTCCTTCACAGGCACCCCTCACCTTTTACCATTACAGGAAGCCTTTCCTAAAAGCCAGTCCCCTAACTCCCATGCTTGAATGGCACTGTTTGAAGCTGGCTGGAGTGTGCTGTCAATCAGAGCTCCAGTGCTCTCTCTGCCTCCTGACTGAGCTTCAGAAGCCAATGGACACCAAATCTTCTCTGCCTTCCTTTGCTTATTTATCAGCATCCATATGCAGGAACCAACACCAAACAGTGGTGGGGGTTGGATAAGTGGACACACATTCTATTAATACAGGAATGTACTCTGAACTGGAGACGAGGCCCAGCACTGGACACTGCACACTGCTATTGCAGAGGCCTCAAGTCCACTTCCCAGCATCCATCATGGTTCTCACAGCTGCCACAACCCCAGCTTCATGAGATCTGACATTCTCTTCTGACCTCAGCAGGCACCAGCAGCTGTGCACATATCCGCACACAAATGTACATACATACACCTAAGTTAAAAATAAATCTTTAAAAAAAGGAAATATCCCCCTTAAGATGTGTTTACCTGGTATTCATTAATTAGAGAGGAGAAGCCAACAGAAATCCATTTAATTTTCTTTACTATATTATTACAAGTATAGTTTAATGTGCCCAAGAGCAACTCACATATAATACTATTTATTTGGGGGGGGGGAGAGCAACAACACTGGAAAACTCAGAATATAAGTATTTAGGAATTACTCATCCTTGAAATGGCCAGCAATTCTGGACCATGAAACCGTCTTGCAGATTCAAAACAATAAAACCAGTAGTTGAGCACCAAAATGAATTGCATCACCTGCCCATTAACTGCTCAGCTCTGGGAAATTCAATCACGGTAGATGAGAGGTGCTTTCTTCCAAAAGATACATTCATTAAAGATATATCTTAGTGCTTGCATGTATGTCAGATTCTCTTGCAAAATAAATACTTCCCACCTAGGTTAAAATCAGCTGCTTCCAGAAGAGGAAACTGCTGTCCATAGTGAAAGCCAGGGGCTGGAGATGGATCTCAGGGGCACAGTGTGCAAGGTCCTGGGTTCAAACCTCAGTGTGAAGAATAACAAGGGTAAGAACAGCTTCAGTGCTCAGGAGTGTGAACCCTGAGCATGGCTGTACTCTGGTAGTATTCTGATTAGCATGGAAATTTGTTTGGAAATTTCACCTAAAGATGACACATCAGATCACAGAAAGAAAACGGAACAGGCAGACTTTTCCCAGAGTCCAGCCTGTGCCCTGCACCTGTAACAGATTCTCCCTGGAAGGATGGCAGTATGGATGTACAGGGGGCTTTTATGCTCCATTGCTCAAAATTCACTTTATCTGTGACCTCAAGAAAACAAAGTGTTCAGTAATGTTGAGGGCCATTTTTGTTCCTCTCAGAGAAACAGAAAAGGGGTTGTTTGCATCATGGGCAGGGAGAAGGACCAGCACGTTTCTCCTGTGACCTTGCAAAGTGGAGAGCCAGCCCACAAAACAAACACAGCTGCTACCAACAGGAGGCAAGCTTTTCTTTTATTAGGGGGTCTCAGAATGAATCAGTCAGTGTCATTTTAAACAAGTCCAGTGAAAATCCTTACACTAAAGCTTTCAACATAAGGAAAGGTGCTTTTCCAGATTCTGAGCCAGGACTACCTTAGATATGTACATGCTTATCCTCCTGCGGTCAAAGAACATCCTTACAGCTACAGGTGACATGAACAGGAAAATGGTTCATATACTACATCACTTGCTGATAGGGTACCTCAGAACACCCTAGAAACCACAGGACTTCTTCAGGCTGGATTGATGTGCCCAAAGCCGGGCCCGTTCATGCTGGGGATCTCGTTCTTCCTGTAGAAGTCGGCCTTCACGTGGTTCACATGGCCATAGTCTCTGTTTAGGGGCTCAATGGGCTGATTGGTGCGTTTCCCATAGACAGAGGACATCAGCACTGGCACAGTCCGTTCTTGTTCCTGGGAAGATGAAATTCGCAGACACCATTGTGAGCACAGAAACCTTTCTACCCACAATGCATCAGTACAGTGCCCGGTCCATCAGATGTCTCACCCCGACGGCCTCTCAATGATACCTGTGTTTGCAAACTCCAGTACCTCTGTGCACGACCTTCTACTACCCTGCTATCTAGAAGAGAAGTAAGATGCTGAACCAGACACCACTAGTGGTCTGACTTCAGGTCCTGTTCCTCCTCTTCCCTTCCCCTCCCCTGCCCTCTGCCAGCCTCTCTTTATCCCCGCATATAGAACAACAGCCTGGAGCTTTAAGAGTTTGTTCATGTTAATAGACTCATCCTGCTTGTCTATTTCACTGACAGAGCCCCAGTCACTCAAGTCCCTGGATGGCACCGGAAGTCTTTCCTGACCTTTCTCCCCAGAACCTCCTCAGCCCTTTCACTACCTCTGTGCTTTAAAGAGCTCTCTGTGCGTGTTATCCATCAACATGAAACCAGGTTGTTTCTTTGTCTTTTGCCTCTTACTCTTCTCTCTTTGTCAGAATGTCAGCTCTACAAGGACAGGGCTTGCTCCCAAGTCCCTTTATGTTCCCTCCGGAGCAGAGAGGAGAGCATCAAACAGTGTGTCATCAGAGCCACTTTCTTCTCATCAGAAAACAAGAATTTCAATGCAGATGCAGAATGCACCGACATAAGCAAATTTTAAAATCTCATGACCATGAAATAAGTGATACCATGTGCCTTTATCATTTAACTCCAACTCAAGAGTGCTGAGCGGGGCAAGATGGCAGGAGCTAGCCGCCTCACTCACAAGCAGAACAAGCACCTTCTTTGGAAACATTGGGGGGATCAAAGCAGAGCTACACCCCATATGGTGGGGACTTGAGGATTAGACTTGGGGAAAATAAAGACCAGTGTCCCTAGAAATGCTGTTGTAGACAGGGCTCAGTGGGCAAGCGAGTAAGGACTCCTGTCTATTGAAAAGAGCTTCCTAATTTTACTCTCCTTAAATTGTCCAATTCCCTAGAACAAATCAGAAAATTTAATGCAAAAATGGAGTCACAGTACAGAAGCATCTTAACTTCTCAGCACAATAAAATAGATGCCAGCCACATAAATAAAGCTACATAAAGCATACAGAACACAGTGTCAAATATTTGCATGTGGACACACATCAGCACATGTACATACACGCAAATATATGCATATACAAGCCTGTGCTCCTGTACATATATGAAATACATGTACATATGTGCATAGATATCTGCATGTTCTCACATTTCATACAGCTAAAGATGTGAAAATGTATACACAGGCACACACACATACACACATATATATTTAAACATTCAATATATACACATGTATGCACATGAACACATGTAATACCAATATATGTATATGTATATGTATATGTATTATATGTGTATATGCATATGCACATATGTATGTATTTATGCACATACATTCACACTATATGTGTGTATATGTATATGCATGGGTGCATTCACGTGTGCACAGTTTTGACAGTCTGTTAACATCATTATCATATCTTACCTCCTCATTAATATGGAGCCCCAGGTTCTTTGCATGTTCTCTGTCATCTCGATGTAATTTCTGGTTATAATCTAGTCTCCTCTTAAAAACACAGTCATAGAGGGAGACAATCCCTGTCTGGGAATAAACAGAGATAGTTACAGGTGTGTTTGAAAGATGAGGCAGTGGTATCTGAAACAGCACTGAAACCAAGACACTGCAGTGGGGACTGAGGAGTGCAGAGTTTCCTTCATGTGAGCAGGCACTGAGGAGGGACACACACACACACACACACACACACACACACACACCCCTGCATGGCAGACCCAGCTGTAAGCTGGAGCAGAAAGGAGCTCAGACCCCACCAGCAAAGGCAGTGTGTTAAGGACCAAGTCTGACTGCAGATGTTCAATAGCGCCTCTTTCTGGCTCTCTCATGTTCCTCCTTGAGCTATTCCTCAAAGTCTGTCCCCCTCCGACACTGCTGCAAGAGTTCAAACCTCAGCCGTCGCTCAAGTGGCCATGAGGAAATCACTATGGACCAACATAATATGCTTCTCAGTTTAAAGGCTGGACGTCCATGATCAAGGTGTGGGCAGACTCAGCGTCTGTGGAGAGCTGCTTTCAGCTTCATACATGACACTGCGGTGCAGCACCATCACAGGGGAGAGAGACCACAGAGGCCCACTCAAATCTCTCTGGAGGCATGAGACCTGTTCGTGAGGGCACCACCCTCAAGACCTGCCCTCAGAGTGTCTAATGTCACAGCCTTGTTCTGCTCTGAGAACTCAGCAGTAACGGGACACTATGACAATACAACCAAGCAGTGGTCATCCTTCGAGCTGCCGGCCAGTGGTCAATTTGCCTATATGCAAACCTACCTCTTGAGAGACAAAAATATTTTTCTTAAGCCCTATGTACAGCTATAGGACTTTGAAACTGATATCCACGAGTACGTGTAATATGCCTACATATATAACATAAGCATGCATTTATACATACACACAGCTTAGATATTCTGGAAGAGAACCTGTTAATATAACTATGTTCGGTAGATCTCTGCATCTCTTCCTCAACTTTTTCTTAATCAATCTGCTGGTGTGGTACCCAGTAGAATCAGTAATCTGTGGGTTAGGTGGTTGTCTTAGTCAGGGTTTCTATTCCTGCACAAACATCATGACCAAGAAGCAAGTTGGGGAGGAAAGGGTTTATTTGGCTTACACTTCCATACTGCTGTTCATCACCAAGGAAGTCAGGACTGGAACTCAAGCAGGTCAGAAGGCAGGAGCTGATGCAGAAGCCATGGAGGGATGTTCCTTACTGGCTTGCTTCCCTTGGCTTGCTCAGCCTGCTCTCTTAGAACCCAAGACTGCCAGCCCAGAGATGGTCCCACCCACAAGGGGCCCTTGATCACTAATTGAGAAAATGCCTCACAGCTAGATCTCATGGAGGCATTTCCCCAACTGAAACTCCTTTTTCTGTGATAATTCCAGCTGTGTCAAGTTGACACAAACCTAGCCAGTACAGTGGTATTTAAGCAGCACCTCACCCATCAGGCTTGGGTTTGTTGTTCTAGGTGTCCCCATTCCTTCAGCCATGAAACCAGACTTGGCTTAGATTCTGTGGGACTGGAACTGATCACCATGTCTCACTCGTGCTACAGTGGTTTGGTTTGGTTTGGTTTGGTTTGGTTTGGGTGTTTGTTTGTTTTTCCTAATAGTGATACTAAAATGATTTGCTCTGTGGGACAGAGGCAAACTAGTGTGTGGAAAGAGTGGATGCACACGCATGTTGAGGGGACTGGAGAACACAAGTGACCCTGTTTACAGAGTGTAGGAGCCCAGCGTTCTGACAGGGACAGTAATGGCTAGCAGTGCAGCATCCAGCAATGAGAGCGCTCATGGACTGACCACCAGGTAGCCTTTGGGAGACAGCTCAAACATGGTAGTACCTGACGTATCTACCATCCAGTGAAGGAGACAGCGTGGGTTTTAAGAATTGCAGCTCCAGGATTTGTAAAAGTTTTACTAGATATGCAGCGAACTTTCCCTCACTGACAGTATCCTAGCTTCACTAAATTCAGCCATTCCTGGTCTGTCACTGGAGGCAGTGGCTTCTCTCTCGGCATCACAGTTCTCATTAGCGTGTTGGCACCACCTGCCCTGGGTTGTGTCTCCTGATCAGGTAACACATGATCTAGACAGGGGTGTGAGAAACACTACCTCCATGGAGAACGAATTAAATTCAGCATTCAGTGCTGTAACCTCAGCTAGCTCCTGGATCTTCCCATCACACTGTAGACAAAAGTAAAGTCTAGAGGAACTAGGAAAATAAAAGCAAAAGAAAGCCCATGAGGGCTCTCCCACACAGAAAATGTCACAAAGAAAACATCAATCACTTTGACTCTCTAAAATAGGCATTTGCTTATCAAATAAATCTAAGTTTCTTTAAAAACCCATTTTACGTCATGACAAAGAAATCTCAGTCGCGAAACACTCAGTGCAGATCTGTTGCTGCAGAAGCTGATGGCCGCCAGCCCTCACAGGCAGAGCAATGCTCTCTGGGAGAAACAGAAAGGACCCTTTAGTAGCACAGAGGAAGTTCAAACTTGGCACCCACTCTGCAAGAATGGTGGGTCCATCCCTCTTCCAGGCCTTTTGAGGCATAAAGCTATTGGCCACGCTGGGGAGAAGAGGCCCACAGCAAGACAGCACTAACCTGAAAGCTCACTGTAGTGTGTATGTGTGTACTTCTGTGTGAGTGAATGAATCCATATATGGAAAGGTAGACGTGGACCACGCTGTCTGTAGGCCAGTCGAGGGTACTGGATCTCGTGGAGATGGAATGATGGACACCTGTGAGCCACCTGGTGTGGGTGGTGGAAACTGAATTCCGGTCCCTTGGAAGAGCAGCAGCTAGCACTTTTAACTAGAGTCATCTCTCTCATGGAGACTTAAGCAATCGGATGGTAGTTTGGCATATGGCCTGGTCTCAGTTTTCTGTTGCCTGTCTGCAAGCCCTCCTGCCCTGGCTATCTCTGTGCTGTCTGTAGGGTAGAAGGAGGTCAGCCACAGCTGACAGCATGAAGGATGAACCCTTGTGATCAAGTCGTTCTCTTCTAACCTCTGAGGACCGTATGCAAAAGTAGACATGGGCGGTGTTCCCCATCCCACGCCCAACAGTGCTCCCACTGGGCATGTAGCCTGCTCAGGTAATGGGAGCCGCATGGGAAGAGGGGGAGCACCGACAGTAAGGAAACAAACTGCCAGAATCTGCCTGTGCTGTGTGCTTCTTGCCTTGAGCTTTCGGCCAGGCCACCCCTCCTGAGTGGGGTGGGTCCTGCTAGGGGGCGGAGCTTATCTGAGAAGAAGACCCAATGACAGAAGAACAGATTCAAGAAGAAAGGGGGTTTGTAATCACTGTTACATATGTTCCACACCACAGAAACCTATTGCAATATGCAACTTCCCAGGAAAAGGGAAAAAACAAAACAAAACAGTCTATTGGTTTTCATTTTAACGAGGTCTCCTAAAACTCTGTAAATAGGAGCAGCTAAGAGTCTATGCTGCCTCCTCCCAATCCCCAGGGCGTTGGGAGCGCCTGGGCCATCTTGATCTGGATTAGGAAACTCACTGCTTCTGGGCATGGGCTGATGAGAACCCAGGAGCTCCCAGCCCCACCCTACCCGCCCGCACCATCCTACCCCTGCCTCGTGTGCTGCATACTCAGAATGTTTGGGGGGGCGGGGGGAGGTGAATTTTTCTACTGCTGAAGAATAAGACTAAAAGGAAAAAAATTACTAGCAGACAGGCAGCCTCACAGAGCAAAACACTATCTGTCTACGGTGTCTGAGCGGAGCCGAAGTGTGTCTTCCATTACAGAGCTTTCATCTTTTGTTCTTGTATTCCTTTGTGGCTTGAAGCAAGATGATTTTAATAAAAACCAATCGGGACTGAGATGCTATCACAACACAGAGTTGGTGCTGCACAATTAAAATCTCTCAGATTCGCCTGCCTCTCTCTGGAATTTAGCTTTAAAAAAAGAGCAAAACAGAAAATATTAACTTGTGGCCTCTGCCTTTGTCTGCTTGCATTTTGAGCATTGCTTAAACATGGTAACACTGTGTGCTACATGTGACACCTGATGTCACACCTGCCTTCAGCTTACCTCTTGTGCTCCCATCTCCTGATACTGAGTAGTCTCTAGCCAGTTGAGTGTGTGGATGTCATCTGTGCAACAGTTGCCTGTGTCTTCCATT
The DNA here is from genome assembly GCA_902729485.2 of Mus minutoides. Classification (NCBI taxonomy): domain Eukaryota; kingdom Metazoa; phylum Chordata; class Mammalia; order Rodentia; family Muridae; genus Mus; species Mus minutoides. The sequence goes on from LR753476.1 coordinate 275,139, forward strand.
CTCATGTTTTACTGTGTCTGTTCCTTCTGCAGTTTGGGAATTAACTCAGCTGTGGAGATTTGATATCCATTGTTAGGTATTAAAAGAGCTGGACTTGATCTGAACACACTGCAAGAGGTGGTGCCTTCCAAGACGGCTGACTTTAGGTGGGGTTATGAGGGCAATCTGGTCGCTCTATACTGAGTGAGACAGAGAGGCCAAAGAAACGCATGTGTGTTCAGTCCCAGCCTCTCAGAGGGCCATGCACCACTTCAGGGAGCATGCTCCCGGCCTCTCAATGTGCCCTGACTGCTCCAGGATGCTCAGCCAGTGAGACCATTAGTACCTGTGGTTTCTGGAAACTGGAGAACCATGACCTAAATAAACATTTTCTTTATAAGACACACAGCCTTGGGTATTTCATTGTAGTGATGGAAAAATGAGCTAAAAATAACTGTAAGGGGCCATTTTAGGCTCCAGGACAGAAATGGAGGGCCCTCACTTTAAGTGAGACTACAGTCTGAGCCTAGGGAAAACACACACACACTAAAATATATAAAATATAATAAAATGCTAAAATATTACAAATAAAATGACAGAGCATGGAAAAGTGCAGTGGCTTAAAAGAAGGGATGCTAAGCTCTTGTGTGCTCGAGCTTGTGGATGTGGTAACGATCGTGTGTGCTCTGGTTTTGTGGACATACCTTGGCATCTCTGATAATCACACAGCTAGCTGCTACAGCTAGAACTCTGGAAAGCAACCGCTCAGGTGATGTGGGTTGGGTTTTGTCCTCCAGAAGCCCTCGTGTTGAAGTTTTATACAAGAAAACACGGAATGCTGCCCTGCTCAGAAGCAGGGTTGCTGAAAATGTACTCAGTTAAGGTGACGTCATGCTAGCATAAGACAGCACTATGCAATGTGAATGATGTTCTTAAGGAACAGGAATTTGAAACATAGAGACATATATCAGGAAAGACGGTCTGAACAGGATAGGAAGATGGCTATAAAGAAACAAAGGGGGCTGGAGAGGTGGCTCAGCGGTTAAGAGCACTGACTGTTCTTATGAAGGTCCTGAGTTCAAATCCCAGCAACCACATGGTGGCTCACAACCATCTGTAATGAGATCTGATGCCCTCTTCTGGTGTATCTGAAAACAGCTACAGCATACTCATATAAATAAACAAATAAATAAATAAATATTTACAAAAGGAAGAAAGAAAGAAAGAAAGAAAGAAAGAAAGAAAGAAAGAAAGAAAGAAAGAAAGGTGCTTCCCTCTGAGCCCACAAAAGGGACCAAACTTCCACTCTCCAGGACTCCAAAAGGTGAGTTCCCATTGCTCTAAGCCATCAAGCCTGGGCCATTTTGTGCTGTACTGCTACACTCTACAAAAGCAGCTGTGTTTGGAACAACTGGGAAGCCAAAATGGGGTTAAATCAGAAGCAGAGCCAGAAGCCTAAGGAGCACACTCCTCTGGTAAACTGAGTTTGCTGACCACCTGAGTAGACAATGTCACTAATACACAATTATACTCTACTCCTGATGACCCAAGGAAGTCCCTCCTCCTACTCCTGCTCCTGCTCCTGCTCCTGCTGCTGCTGCTGCTGCTGCTCCTGCTCCTGCTGCTGATCTTGCTGCTCCTCCTGCTCCTGCTCCTGCTCCTGCTCCTGCTCCTGCTCCTGCTCCTGCTCCTGCTCCTCCTGCTCCTGCTGCTCCTGCTCCTCCTGCTCCTCCTCCTGCTTCTCCTTCAGCTCCTCCTGCTCCTGCTCCTTTAGTGAAGACACATGACCAGTTCTACCCAATGGACTGTGATGCCTCAGCTAGAAGTATGGAAGAACCAGTACCCAGAGCCAGGCTGCAGGGAGTGGGAGCAGCCCATGAGGTGGCTGCTGAGTGATTAAACTGTGCAAGGGCACACTGCCGACCCCACTGGACCTTTTGCATGAGAAACCAAGTGGCTGAGCTCTGTGGGGTTGTTTGTTGCTGCAGCAAAACTAGTCTTGTCCTGACTGATCCAAGTAGGTAGCTGAGGGGGGCATCTGCCTCCTGTGGTCTGCAAGGCCCACCTCCAGTCTGAGGCTGTAGGGTTTTATTACATCCTGCACCTTCCCCCTTCCCACCCCACAAGCTCTCCTCTTTCCAGAAGTTACACTTTCAGCCAGGCGTGGTGGCGCACGCCTTTAATCCCAGCACTCTAGAAGCAGAGGCGGGCAGATCTCTTGAGTTCGGGGCCAGCCTGGTCTACAAAGTGAGTTCCAGGACAGCCAGGGCTATACAGAGAAACCCTGTCTCAAAAAACCAAATAACAAACAAACAAACAAACAAACAAACAGAAGTTACACTCTCACACAAATCACAAGTGTAAGGTTTAGAATAAACTGGGACCCAAGTCCTTTCTTTTCTCCTCCTTTTCCCATGACATCAAATATAAACATGTTCTTCTTTATCAGATTGAAACACTTAAATTCTGTGGGAAAGAAGCAAAAGAGATGTGTATACTTTCACAATCTTTTTGACAATTTGACACATGCTTATACATACATGTGTATGACAATGTACTGTGACCATAGTCACCATTACCCTTGTCTTGTACAAGATGACCCCTTGTACTTCCATGTGTGAATGTGTGTGTGTGTGTGTGTGTGTGTGTGTGTGTGTGTGTATGTGTGTGAATATGTGTGTATGTGTCCCACTCAATTTAGTTAAGGCTGTCTGTGTGTGCTTTCTTTTTTGTTTGTTTCTTCAAGATAGAGTTTCAGGGTTTCTCTGTGTAGTCCTGGCTGCCCTGGAGCTCGCTCTGTAGAACAGGCTGGCCAAGAACACAGAGCTCCACCTGCCTTTGCCTCCCAAGTGCTGGCATTGAAGGCCTGTGCCACATAGTTTTATGTAACTGCAATGAGAATGATACTACAGGCTCATCAAACACATTTCTATTTGAGAACAAGTTACAGAGTCAGGTCTCTATTGTCCTAGAGTAGTCTGAACTAGGAAGGTGCTAAGATGCCAAGGCATGCTATCTCTAGGCATATAGGCTCAATCTCTGTGATTGAATAATTCAGGGAATTCAATTAATGACTCCATTGTCCTGGAGACTACAAGGCTCTGTAAACTATGGAACCGCTGAGAGAGAAACCAGGCCTGAATAAGAATAGGCCAGTTAATATCCAACATGCACAGGGAAAGAGTCTACGTGATCCCACACCTGACTGAGAAGATTCCAGCCGGTGATGGCTACTGAGGGATGGAGAGTCAATTTTCTTCAGGACTATGGATTATAGGAGTTTGGCCCAATGCTCCCAATACCAATGTGCATATGGGGAGCACTGATTTGGGTCAGGTGAGTTATGAAGAGGAAGAGGAGATGGAAGAGGCGGTGGAAGAGATGGTAAAGGAGAAGGAGGGAGAGGAGAATGTAGTGGTGGAGGAAGAGAAAGAAATGGAGAGGTAGGGGGAGGAGACAGAAGAGGAGGTCAAGGAGGAAGAGGAGAACAAAAGATGGAAGAAAAAGGGAAAGGGAAGGGAGGAGGAAGAAGAGAACGAGGGATGGGGATGAGGAGGAAGAAAGATGGGGAGGAGTGGGAGGATGAAGATGGGGATGAGGGAAAGGGGAGGATGAGAATGGAGATGAGAAAGAAGGAGGGAGGAGGGAGAAGTGTCCAAGAAAGGCTGCAAGTAGGGAGGGGAGCTGAATATGACGTCAAATGTGTCCTATTCATATACATAATTATCAGTAAATATATAATAAAATTCATGTCCTTTTCAAATAAAGATATAAATAACCCTCATTATAATTTTATGTTTTTTTAAAGAGGCACAGTGGGTTGTCAAATCACTGCACCAAGAGCTTTCCAGTACTCACATTGGGCAAAACATGAGAAATGAATCAATGTCTGTCATATTACACTTATTGTCTTCCTCCCAATGTTGCCCTTTTATGAAACTAATTGCTCACTGCAGAAAAAAATATACCTCATTAGTAGTGATTGCAGATTTCTTTGTTGTAAATATTCTCACTGTGGGGTCTGGAGAGTTGGTTCCATGACTAAGAACAGTTATCTCTTCAAAGGATTTGAATTTGGTTGCCAGCCCCTGCATAGCTGATACCCATCTGTAATCTAGTTCCAGGGGATATGATACCCTCTCCTGGCCTCTGTGCACACCAGGCATACATAGACATACATGCAAACAGAACATAAACAAATAAAAACACATAAAAATAAAATTTAGGGGCTGGTGAGATGGCTCAGCGGGTAAGAGCACCCGACTGCTCTTCCGAAGGTGATAAGTTCAAATCCCAGCATCCACATGGTGGCTCACAACCATCCATAACGAGATCTGGAGCCCTCTTCTGGAGTGTCTGAAGACAGCTACAGTGTACTTACATATAATAAATAAAATAAATCTTTTTTTAAAATTTTAATAAATAAATAAATAAATAAATAAAATTTAAATTAAAAAGAAAATATTCTCACTGCTGCCAGATGAGGGCAGCCAACCAAGCATGGAGTTCAGACATGAGGCTAAAACTGAGTCTTGTGAGTTAGTAAGAGCAAACTCTGCCATGAGCCTGGCTACGCTTCCGGGTGGCTCAGGCATGGCCCAGCCCATCCTGACTACAGTGGAAATTACTTGTCAGTAGCTGCTACTAGTCTCTTCAAAGCTACTTGCCCACAAGCATATGACCTACTTTCAAAACTGTAAATTTCCAAGGTCTCCATTCTATTGGGGCCTTGTTTGAGTTCTGGTAAGCCCAGAGCCTCTCCTTGGGAGTCAGGCCAGTAGGCCAAGCTAAGACAATATTAACAGTAGTCACAACTCCGTAGTCTAGAAGGCTGCAGCTTGTCAAGAGTGGGTGTCAGAACCTTCGAGGGGCTGTGCTTAATGGTTCTCCAGGGCTTGCCTGCGGATAAGGTCCTGTTTCTTCTCCTGGCGCATTGGAATCATAAGCTTGGACGATTTTTACAACTTCTCACATAATCTAAGAATATTTTACTCTTGAGCTGAAGTCGTCAGAATTCCTCTCAACTGACGCACTTCTGTCTAGCTCTGGAAGAGTAGGTGGACTCCATGCGTTCTGCCTTAGTTCTCAGACCCACCCCATCACAGAGGCTGGAGGTTCCGCCTTTGTTGTCTGTGTCATTCACTTCCATCGATTCACTTCTGCTAGAGCTGGAATGTGATCCCTAAGAGCTCATGTGTTGGGGCTTGGTCCCCAGGTGACAGTGGTATAAGATGGCGGCATGATTTTTAAGAGCCAGAGCCCATCAGGAGGTTCTTAGGTTATTGAAAGCACGGCCTTGAAGGGACTGGGGGTACTGAAAGTGGCTGCTTCCTGGATACAGATGTAACTACTTACCCTGTCATGTCTTCCACTACTACCCATGCACCGAGATGGTGCAGCCAAATGCCAGAGATTCCACAAGGCCAAGGTCGGCTGCAGAGAATTCTAGTCCTCAAAGTTCTCATTAGGGAGATGAAAAGTTGGTTTGATATAACATCTCATCAAACTGTGGCACAAAATATGTGAGCATACCCTGCCACCTGCACAGAACCGGCTGAGCTGGGTAGAACAGCCTGAAGCAGAGGTGGTATTACTGCAAGTCTAGATTAACTCTGGTCTACTTAGAGAGTTCAAGGCCAGCTGGGCTACATTATCAAATCTTGTCTCAAAAAAAAAAAAAAAAAAGCCAAGCATAGTGGCTCACAGTTACCATTCCAGAGTTGAAAGGTAGAATCAGGTAGATGCTTGGAGGTCACTGACCACCCACTCTTGCTTCCTTGGCAATCTCCACATCAGTGAGAAACCCTGTCAATGCTCAAGGTTGTCCTCAGGTCTCCAGACGCATGGACATACAGAGCCGTGTACACCCTGCATACACACCAATGAGAAAACTGCAAAATGTACACATGTTTGTGTGATCCTCTGTGTGTGAACACAAAATCAGAGCCATATGACTGCATGTAGAGGCACGTGGCCAAAGGACATGCCACACCTGTTTGTGGGCAGTGTTGCTGGTAAGAACATCCTCCATGCAGAAAGACACACTGGTCTCCTCTCTTGCTCACTTCTCCCCTGTGGCTGAGCTCCCAAGAGAAGCTGGGCTCCTCCATTTACAAGATTCCACCTGACTCGGAGGAAGGCTCAATCTTGCTCTGGTACACACTCTAGGAAATGCCACTCCTGGGGACAGGTCACTGGACAACAGGCTTGCAGCTAGCACAAGGTGAGAGGCAAGTGTGATCCACCCTGATTGTCTCATGGGTAGAGAACTAAACCACACATACTCCAAACAGAAACCCCTGGTTTGTTTACTAAATGCACTTTTCGAAAAAGGTGGCTTAGGCCTTCCGTTCCATATACCACCTTCTTTTAACTACCACGTAGCAGGTGTTTCTAGAGTACCCAGGGTATGCCAGTCTCTATTCTGATTGCTGAAGAGATAGCAAGACAAAAATTAGCCCCCGCCCCACCCACCTCCCACCCCGGGGCAGCTGATAATTCACTAGGGGAAGAACCACAGTAAGATAAGCAAGTGACATTTTAATAGGCTAGATAGGAATAGGTGCAAAGGAAAAGGGAGAAATGAGTAAGGAGGGGTGGGCACGCAGGAAGGTGCTCTGCGTTCTAGTAGCATGGCTGTGAATCTACTGGACAGCCAAGACAGGACCCTAAACCCTCCCAGGAACATGGCCACAGAGTGGTTTATCTTCCTCTATAGCCACTTTAGAGTACACGCTCTCAAGCTCATGTGATCAAATATGATGGCTGTCTAAGGTGACAGGGCACCATGCATGAGGGACTGAGGGGTCACACCCCTGTTTATTCATTCGACCATGGCTGCCGTCCTTAGAACTCTCTGCTTTGCAGCTCTGGACAGACTGCATGAGCCTTCATACGCTGGAGGTTCTTACTGCCCTGGACGAAGGATTTCTGCAGGCAGGAAGGGAGAGCTTGTGGCACATAAGGACACCATCAGACCTCGCCTCCACGTCGGCGATTCTGCACATGCAGAAGGGATTCTGGCTAATCCCAGCAAAGCCAGAGTGGGGCCTGTGGAACACAGTTTTCCTCCAAACAGCTTTCTACAATCCACCCTAGCACGCCGGAAAACACATTCTAAAGCCACTTAGGCGATTTCTTTTTAATGTCACTGTTATACTTTGAGGGATTTAATCAAAACCTTCATAAAAGGGCATTCTCCTCTGACTCGGCTTTTCCATTTCAGGGGGCAGAAACGCTGTGCACAACAGAAGGAGGAAAAAAAGTAATTTAAAAAACGCCTTTGAACCGAGTCTGCTCTGCAGCCTCTGGAAGCGTATTTCTCAGGGAAAGACAGGCTGATAGAGCCCCCTAGGGAGCAGTGCCCGAACTGGCCATATTTTAGATGGTAGCATGAGAGGACAAATTTATCATCCTATTCAGCCACATTACCGGGGTTTTAAGTAAGTTTGCAGCCGGCAAAGCACGACTGTGGTGGACTCCCTGGGGTGGATGAGTTAGAAGATCAGGGACACTCACCACATGCTCATCTTTACTGCGGTACTCTGCATTCCTCTCTGAAGGGAAGGAGGGCTGGGCACTTCACGGGTGGGCTGCTGGGAATGGACAGTTACTGAAAAGAAACTAATCATTAGGAGCTACAGCTAAAGAACAATTGCTAGCTGTATTTATACTGGGTGTACTGCATCTCATGCCACACTGGTTAACTAAAGAGTGTGTGTGTGTGTGTGTGTGTGTGTGTGTGGTGTGTGTGTGTGTGTGGTGTGTGTCTGTGTGTATATGTGAGTGTGTCCCTGTGTGTGTCTGTGAGTGTGTATCTATGTGTGTGTCTGTGTGTATCTGTGATTGTGTATCTATGTGTGTCTGTCTGTAAGTCTGTGTATCTCCATGTGTATTTGTCTGTGTGTCTCTATGTGTGTGTGTGTCTGTATGTCTGTGTGTCTATGTGTGTCCGTGAATGTGTGTGCCTTTGTGTGTATATATGTCTGTGTGTGTTTGTGTGTCTGTCTATGTGTGTCTATGAGTATGTGTCTGTGTGTGTCTGTATTTCTGTGTCTGTATGTGTCTGTATGTCTGTGTGTCTATGTGTCTGTGAATGTGTGTACCTTTATGTGTATGTATGTGTGTGTCTGTGTGTGTATATGTCTGTGTGCCTCTATATCTATGTATGTCTGTGAGTGTGTGTCTGTGTGTAACTGCATGTCCGTGTGTCTCTATATGTGTGTGTATCAATGTGTGTCTGTATGTCTGTGTATCTATGTGTGTCTGTAAGTGTGTGTGCCTTTGTGTGTGTGTATGTCTGTGTGTGTGTTTGTGTGTCTGTGTGTCTGTGTGTCTGTGAGTGTCTGTCTGTATATATCTGTATGTCTGTGTATATCTGTATGTGTGTGTGCCTTTGTGTGTGTCTGTGTGTTTTTGTCTGTGTGTGTTTGTATGTCTGTGTCTATGTGTCTCTATGTATGTGTGTGTGTCTATGTATGTGTCAGTATGTCTATGTGTATGTGTGTCTGTATGTCTGTGTGTCTGTGTGTGTGTGTCTATGTATGTGTCAGTATATCTATGTGGATCTATGTGTGTGTGTATGTATGTGTGTGTGTGTGCCTATGTGTGTCTGTGAGTGTGTGTGTGTCTTTGTGTGTGTCTGTATAATCTGTGTGTGAGTTCTGAAAGTATTAACAGTGGCTGGTGCACACCTTTAATCCCAGCACTTGGGAGGCAGAGGCAGGTGAATTTCTGAGTTCGAGGCCAGCCTGGTCTACAGAGTGAGTTCCAGGCCAGCCAGGGCTACACAGAGAAATCCTGTCTCAAAAAACAACAACAAAAAGCAGTGGCTGACTCTAGAATTCAGTCTGGCGGTTCCTCAGAAAATTGGACCTAGTACTACCAGACGATCCTGCAATACCTCTCCTGGGCATATATCCAGAAGATGTTCCAACTGGTAATAAGGACATGTGCTCCACTATGTTCATAGCAGCCTTATTTATAATAGCCAGAAGCTGGAAAGAACCCAGATGTCCCTCAACAGAGGAATGGATACAGAAATTATGGTACATTTACACAATGGAGTACTACTCAGCCATTAAAAACAATGAATTCATGAAATTCCTAGGCAAATGGATGGATCTGGAAGGCATCATCCTGAGTGAGGTAACCCAATCACAAAAGAACTCACATAACATGTACTCACTGATAAGTGGATATTAGCCCAGAAACCTAGATTACCCAAGATACAATTTGCTAAACACATGAAACTCAAGAAGAATGAAGATCAAAGTGTGGACACTTCGCCCCTTCTTAGAATTAGGAACAAAGCACACATTGAAGGAGTTAC
>LR753476.1:284548-343602 GCA_902729485.2 Mus minutoides
TCAAAAGGATGGACCAACCAGTGACTGCTGCAGCCAGGAATCCATCCCATAATCAGCCACCTAATACAGACACTATTGTATATGCCAGCAAGATATTGCTGAAAGGGCCCTGATATAGCTGTCTCATGTGAGGCTATACCAGTGCCTGGCAAACACAGAAGTGGATGTTCACAGTCAGCTATTAGATGGAACACAGGGTTCCCAAGGGAGTAGCTAGAGAAAGTACCCACAGAGCTGAAGGGGTCTCCAGCCCTATAGGTGGAAGAACAATATGAACTAACTAGTACCCCCAGAGCTCATGTTTCTAGCTGCATATATAGCAGAAGATGGCCTAGTTGGCCATCATTGGAAAGAGAGGCCCCTTGGTCATGCAAACTTTATATGCCCCAGTAGAGATGAACACCAGGCCAAGAAGTAGGAGTGGGTGGGGAGGGTAGCAGGGCGGGGGGGGTGGGGAGGGTTTAGGGGACTTTCGGGATAACATTTAAAATGTAAATGAAGAAAATATCTAATAAAAATTGGAAAAAGGGCTGGTGAGATGGCTCAGAGGGTAAGAGCACCCAACTGCTCTTCCGAAGGTAATGAGTTCAAATCCCAGCAACCACATGGTGGCTTACAACCACCCATAATGGGATCTGACGCCCTCCTCTGGTGCGTCTGAAGTCAGCTACAGCGTACTTATGAAGAATGATGGTAAAATGAATCCTTGGACTGGAGAGACCAGAGTGAGCAGGACTGTCCGGAGCGAGCCGGGCTGTCCTGAGCGAGCAGGGCTATCAGGAGCGAGTGGGGACAGCCAGAATGAGTGGGGACAGCCGGAGCGAGCAGGGCCGAACTGGGACGGCCGGAGAGATGGGGCTGGCCGGAGCAAGCAGGGCCGACTGGAGCAAGCGGAGCCGATAGGAGCGAGTGGGGCGACTGGAGCGAGCAGGGCCGGCCGGAGCGAGCAGGGCCATATGGAAAAAAAATTGGAAAAAAAAAAAAACAGTGGTTGGGATTGTGTTGTTGTTTTGCTTTTCATCAAAAAGCACTCTACTTTGCATAAAGTTTCTTGGAGCTGCCCCTTATCAGTCAGAGCACCTGACACCCCAGTTTATCTCATGTGACCTGGAGAACAACTTTGTTTCTATGTTGGGAAGTTTTCTACACAAACAGAACTTATATTTAACTAGTACAAGAAAGTACCTTCTATGGTATTTGTCCACGTGGTATGCATGAAATACCGATATGAGCAGTTTTTTCTCATAAATAGCCACTGAAACCAAACCGTGCCCTTGTTCCTTCGATTTCGTAATTAACCCAAGAAGCCACTTCAGATTAGGCTCACAATGTACATTAAGTATAACCTTTCTAATTCAATAGCTGACTCTGTTGTTACACTGAGGGTCTGCGTTTCCACTTAGGCTGTGTTTATTCCTTGCAGACATGCCACGGCTCAGGGGTGGGGGGTGCAAAATGCTGTCTAAGATCTGGGTCCCAGCTGCGAGTGAGAAATAGCTGGGGCTGGGACAGAGTTCTCAAACTCCTATGCACCCAGACTCTGCTGAGAACCTCGAAGAGTTGAGAGCTATCCACCTGTGTACCCAGAAGCTGCTGGGGATGTCAAGGAGTTGGGAAGAGGGATGCAGGCCTGCAATGAGCCTGGGGAGAGAAGGGAGCCAGCTTAGCTCCAAGTGAGAGCCAAGATATGGAGAAGCTGGAAGACAGCCTCCTACAGAAGACTTAGGCACTGCTCTGTATGATGAAGTCATTTGAGAGGAGAGAACCTTAATTAATAAACTGCCTCCATAAGACTGGGCTGCAGGAAAGCCTGTAAGTCATTTTCTTAATTAATGATTGATGGATGAGAGCCTAGCCCATTGTGGGAGGTGCCACCCTGGTCTGGTGGTCCTGAGTTCTATAAGAAAGCAGGCTGAGCAAAGCCATGGTGAGCAAGCCGGTAAGCAGCATCCCTCCATGGCCTCTGCATCAGCTCCTGCCTCCAGGTTCCTGTCCTGCTTGAGCTCCTGCCCTCACTGCTTTTGTATGATGAACTGTTCTACAGGACTATGAGTGAGGTAAATTTTGTTCCTACTTTGCTTTTGGTCCTGGTGTTTCTTCACCGCAACAGTAACCCTAACTAAGACATTGTTCTTATTGTTTCTACCATCTAGATGGAGGATGTTCCCCACACCCTGGACCTTGCAGGCATTGTAACTAGGGCCAGGGCTTGTTTCCACTGCTAACTCAGACCCCAGGGAGCTGAGACACCCTAAGTAGAGCAGCCCTGGCACTCCACTGACCCACCGATAGATCATGGGCAGAAAGAGTGACCCAGTGTCCTCACAGTACTCACTTAGGACAAGTAGTAGCTTCTCCACTGTTCCCAGAAGGATACCTCGTCCCAGTGTCCCTCAGGACACACTTCACTATCCAAAGCACTCAGTCCTTCCCAACCCTCTAGTCACAGTTTTACTACCACACCTGAAGTCCTGTCCTATCACTGTCTGGACCGCTCCAGTAATGTGGCCCCGCCCCAGGCCTCTCCCTAGCACTGAAGTACCGCCCTTGTCAGGTCCCTTACCGCCCTCAGGCCCCTCCCTGTTAGTGCGGTCCCTGCCTCCCTCCCACAACCTCACCCCCACCCCACCCCACCCCCGCTCTGTTGGACCTGCTCACCTGGCCCTCGCGACCAAAGTAGCTGCGTTCCTTGGGGCCCTGGTGCCTTGGCGGGATGTAGCTGAAAGCTGGTAGTGCTGAGATGGGCAGAGATCGGGGTTTGCCCCGCAGGGTTTCGGCGGTCATTTCCTCCTCCTCTTCCCCCTCCTCCACTTTTCCCTCTTCTCCAGCCTCCTCTTCCACCTTTCCCTCCTTCTTCTTTAAGCCACCGGGGTCCATCGCCCTCCGCTCCTTCTTGGCCAGTTCCTCCATCAGGTTATGTGGCTTCTGCGTCCCTCCAGGCGGCTGCACTCGGCTGTTGCCTGGCAACTACGCCTTGGTCTCAGCATCCGCTTAGTGACAGAGGTTGGGACGTTCCTTGACGCCTCCTTCTAGGTTCTTTTCACCACACCCTGAGAGAGACCTGGCTTTCCAGGTAGGAACTGCCTGAGGGACCACACCCAGTCCTCTACATTGGATTCCCAGCACAGTTTATTGTAGTAAATGATCGGGGAATTCTTTAGCTTTGCAGATCACGACAGAAAGCTACTGTGTGTCAAGATCTGAAGTTACAGCCCTGAAACAAACAGCCCTGGGTCACAGGGAACTTACAACCTGGAGAAGTTAGATGACAAAGATGAGAAAGGCTTCAGAGATCCCGGACAGTGTGATCCAACAGAAAAAATGAGGGCCACGCGTATATTGCACATAATAGAAAGGCTAAAGGCACAGAAGCATGGGCCGCACACCTGTGCCTCCTGCTTAGCGGCATTTCCTATGTGGACAGGGCATAGGAGTCAAGTTCATAGGATTTAAGGCAGCTCTGATCATGCCCCTCCTCAGCTCCACGAACCCCACTCCCTCCTTTCCTCTATTCTCCACTGGCAGATTGCCTGTGTAGACCATGAGTCAGGGAAAAAAAAAAAAAAAGGCCGGGAGCTTTCCCACCAAAAATCAAAGTCTCAAGGGCTTTAGTCTTGCTGGAACCCATTTAGTGAGTTGGACATCTCCCTGGAGCTTGGAGATACGTAGGAAAGAGAGTCATTGCCTTTCTCCCATGAACGGAAGTCACAAGAGCATGCCTGTTAATGTTATCATCCCCATGAAAGTATCGGTAAAATAAAATAAAATAAAATACCCTCTGTAATCTACTCTCAACCTTTCCACCTCTCCCAGCCTTTCCAAAGACAGGGTGAGAGGTCAGCTGAGGGAGGCCCTTTGCAAGCCTTGCATAGATGATAAAGTACACACACTTGGGCAGGTAGAAGGGGTTGACACAAACTATGGTGAGACTGAAATTATTCCATCATAGAAATCCCTTTCACAGCCATTCAGACATAATTCTGCTAGGTGCAATTTGATTCAGCAACATTTTGTTAGCAGCGAAAGAAAACTTTACTAATAGCACTTTAAACACAATCTCTAGTTAGCTTTAACTGTCTGGCCACATAGCCTGGAGTCACCTGAAAAAGGAATCTCAATAGAAGGGTTACCAACATTTGATTGTCCTGTTGCCATAGGAGGATCCAGCTTACTGTACATGTACTGGTCCCTGGCAAGGAGGTCCTGGGCTGTATTTCTTCTTATAGCTAAGCATGAACCTGCAAGCAATCTGGCTAGCAGCATTCTTCTATGGTTTCTGCTTTGAGTTCCTACTCTGAATTCTCTCAAGGATGGACTGTGGCCTGAAGTGTAAGCCAAATCGAATCTTTCCTCCCTTGAATTGCTTTTGTTCAGAGTATTTTATCACAGCAAGGAAGGGGGTGAGCATGCATAGAAGGCGGGCGCTGTTAGGGCTATGGCTGCAGGTGTAGGGACTACTGCAATGGGTCTTTCAGCCTGGCTGAGATCAAAATCAGGCTCAACTTCCAAGTCTCACAAAGTTCCTGAAACTAACGAGATGTACAGGGCATCTGTCTGGCAGCCTCCACAAGTGAGACCTTGGAGCCAAGGAGCAAGTTTGGTGATAACGGATTAAGAGAGGAAAAGTGAGGGTATGGGGGATCTGGCCAAAACCACCTGGCAGAACACCTCCTGAATACAGACCAGGTGACCAGGGACCCATGGATGATTGTGGACAGTGCAGACCTAGTAAGGAAGGGTCAGCATGGATAGGAGTGTCTGTGTGTGTGTGGGGGGGGTCTTGTTATACTAACTTTTAGTTCTTTTGCTAAAAATTGTTCAAGGAAAATGCACAGATTGCCTGAGATGACATGTGGGATGGAAAACAAACAACTATTTACCTCAGTCAGTGAAGCAAAGCAACAATCACATCAAAGTATCACTTAAAGGATAAATGTGTTTATGGTGATTATTCTTGTAGGAGTATACAAGAAGGGTTACTTAAAGAAGCGAATACAACTAAAATAATCTGTCAACAACAATAAAAAAAAAAAACAGCCCAGGTGTCAATTCATAAAAGTTCAAACTATTGAGACCTCTGTGTGACTTAAAGACATCTCCACAGCTTAGAGAACCTTCTCCAAGCAGCTCAACTTACTCTTTTCTCCCCAAGCAACCTTTCAATGCTTTCATAACCTTAGAGAGATGCCCTGATTATCTTTTTTAGTTTCAGGAACTTTGTGAGACTTGGTCGTTGTTTAGGTCCTGAGCTCATGAGCATTTTCTCTTCTTTCTTGGAGGGAATATTTGAACTTAAAACTTTCAGGTCTATGAAGAGACCCCTCCAGAACTTAACGTTTGAACCCACAGGAAACTGCTAAATTATAGGAGAAGATTCAGAACTCTGGGCAAAGTTGACCAGCCAAAGAGTTTGTCATTTTATTAGATTGAAAACTCTCCAGGGCATGGACACTTGCATTTTTTTTTTTTTAATCTTGAATGGCTCAGGAGGTACTCAGCAAGTACTTGATGACAATAAAAATTGCTGCTTTAACCAATACCTTAACCAATACCTGACATTATGAATGATGGTTTATTATACTTACCATGACAGGAGCATGTTGTCCTCTGAGAAGCTCCACCCAGCAGTTGACTCAGTCCAGACACTTACAGCCAAACAGTGGATGGAGCTTGGAAACTCTTATGGAAGAATAGGAGGAAGGATTGCAGGCCCTGACGGGGATAGGTACTCCTTAGGAAGACCAAGAAAGTCAACTAACCTGGACCCTTGAGGCTCTCAAAGTTTGAACCACCAACCAAATAGCATACACGGGCTGGCCCCGCTACTCTTTGGTGAGAAGGGAAGGGGATGAGGGAAGGGCTGTGGGAGGAGGTGACTGGGGGAGGGGTCAGTGAGCAGGATGTAAGTAAGTAAAACATTAAGATTCAATTTTTAAAATGTTGCTTTAGCTTGAGTTTCCTCTAAATTTGAGTCTAACTAGGGATTGGATGTTAATGCATTATTTAGGAGGTGATTCCAGGGGACAGGAGAAAGGGCCAGGACAACTGAGAAGAAGCAGGAGAGACTGGATCAGTCCATGATGTTGGGCAGGGACCTGGAAATTGCATGTCCTAAAACCCTGAGATGACTGTCACCTGAGATTCGAGCTGATCTCTCTCTCTCTCTCTCTCTCTCTCTCTCTCTCTCTCTCACACACACACACACACACACACACACACACACACACACACACACACACACACACACCCTGGTTTCTCCTTTAGCTCAATGCCATAAACTTTGCTGCCCCCTAGTGACCATCCCAGATAATATCACTGCCACTTCCAGAGTCCACTTGCCTACTAACAATTTTCACCTATTTTCTTTTTTCACTGCACTTTTAAAAATATAACAAGATTAGCCAGGCATGGTGGCACACGCTTTAATCCTAGCATTCGGGAGGCAGAGGCAGGCGGATTTCTGAGTTCGAGGCCAGCCTGGTCTACAGACTGAGTTCCAGGACAGCCAGGGCTATATAGAAAAACCCTGTCTCGAAAACAAACAAACAAACAAACAAACAAAAAACAATAACAAGATTAGACTTTATTCAGAATTGTTAAATATGTGCTACTACGAGCCACCGCCTGGAAATGCTTGTGGTCACCGCAGACACAAAGATTCGGAGGCACAGAGACTCAACCTAGAGACCTAGACATGACACTTGGTGAAGCCAGAAACTATTTATTAGCCTATTTTTATATCACTGACACTCTCAGGATTAAAATCCAAACAAAGCCTGGGTTAATTCTAGCATTCTTTCCTGGGAATGTCCCCTTTGCTTTGTACCAAGCACAGCAGCCAGGGTCCCTGCTGTGTCCCAGATCCTAGGCAGATGGGCTGTACATGTGCTTCCAGAGTACCCCTGCTATGTGGGTATGATTTGACTAGTGTAGTCTTTACAGGTTTAACTTTCTTGTGGTGAGCCTTAACATGGCTAGAATGCTCATATGAGGACACACTTCAAAGAGAAGATGGTCATGTGAAGGGGCAAGGACCGAGACACACCCTGAGGGAGGACAGCCACTTAAAGAGGTAGCAACACATACACACACACACACACACACACACACACCAATGGGAAGTAGGTCATGTGTCGATGCCAGGACAGACTAAGGCTCCCCAGAGCACTACAAAATGTATGAAACATTCTTCAAAGTGCTTCAAAGGTGCCAACCTTGCTGATACCATGACTCTGGACTCCTAGCCTCAAACTGTGAGGTCTAATACTTTATTTCACCACTGTGACCCCACACTTTGCGGTCCTGTTACAGAATCTCTAAGAGCATAAAACAAAACTTGTCCTGATTTGCATTCTACTGCTTTAATAAACCCACGACCAGAAGCAAGTTGGGGCAAGAAAGTACATTTTAGTTTGTAGGTTACAGTCCATCACTGAGAAGCAGGGAAGGAGCTCAGGCAGGAACCCAGAGGCAGGAACTGAAGAGAGGCAACACAAATACAAACACACACACACACACACACACACACACACACACACACACACACATACCCTGAGACCGAGATACTTACTGGCTCGCTTGCTTCCTGGTTCTCTGCTCAGCTAGCTTTTCTATAGGAATGGCGCTGCCCACAGAGGACTGGGTTCGTCTGCATCAACCAGTAGTTTAAGAAAATGCCTCCACAGGCATGCCTACAGGCGAGTGACCTGGACAACTAAGTTCCCTCTTCCCAGGTGACTGTCAACTAAGGCTGTTCTTGACACCAATGTGCCACGTGGCTCAGATCCTGCAGGCCAGAAGGATGTCCTCTTAGCTCAGACAGATTATATGGGCTACAGAGGTTAGATATCTCATGTATGGCTCAGAACCCACAGGCCAGAGGGATGTCCCACCACCACAGGTATTTTCCTCAGGCACTGAGGCACAAGTCTACGACCAGCAAGTGAGGAAGTGGAAATAGACCCAAGCATCAGCAATCCTTACTACCTGTTGCCTCTCAAGACCATGCTGGGACACCGTGCTTGGCCCTGCCTAAAGCAGAGACATGGGAGTATGACGTCGTCAAGTGCTCAGCCGAGTGGAGAATGGTAAGCTGCACCATCCCTGTGCGAGCGAGGGCACAAGCCCAGCTTTCTAGCTTGTCTCACACCTGTCCTGAGAGGGAGACAAATACGGGCCACCATGTGCAGTAACAATGCAGCTATCTCCCTCCCTCCCACTGTCCCTCCCTCCCTCATGGCACACCCAGCCGCAACCTAATCAGCTCTGCTTGCCTGCTTCCACCCTTCTTACCAAATATCATTATGGCCAAATCAGAAGTTAAAGATTTCTTCCTTACTCTTATTAGAAACAAGAATATACACCTCTAAAAAGCATATTTTTATTAGCAGATAACTCTTAAAAACAAGACAGACAATTAACATTTATTTGTTACATTGCTTTATTGCATTTGAATAATCCTGCTAGATGCGGTAAAGGCATCTAAGATACTAGCATTAAATTAATTCCAAATTTACCACCAATACACATATACATGGTATAAGAAAAACCACAGACCCTTTTCAGATCCCAAGTCTGTAAACATAATTTCCATAGAGTGACAAATTCACAGATTAAACTGTCTCTCTTACAAATATCATCTTTTTCACTGAGAATCCTGAAGCCAGTTTCCTCTGTTACCAGTGGACAGTGGAGCTTTGAGAAAATAGTTTCCTTTGTAAATAGTCAACCAACTCAAGTCTTGATGTAAGCAGCTCCAGCTCATGATAGGGAATCTGTGGAAGAAAACCCACCATTAAAACTCCTGGCGACTCTGCTGCCCCTCGACCTTCGTTCTTACATCCTCCTCCACCAGAGGAAGGACAAAGGTCATACCTGACACCTGCCCCTGGAGTTCCCAGCACCTAGAACAAGGCCCGGATGGGCAGCCGAGAGATGATGTGAAGGCTAAGTCCCCGAAGTTTAGTACTGAGGGGAGTCTGAGAGGTGAGCCTGAGCTGGAGGCCAAGGAACCACTAGAGTTTGCAGAAAGCCAGAGACAGCCCCAGCTGCGGAAACAACAAGGGCAGAGGGAGAAAGTGGAGAGAAGCGGAGGGCTTGAGGTCGGTTAGTA
This sequence comes from Mus minutoides, assembly GCA_902729485.2. NCBI lineage: Eukaryota > Metazoa > Chordata > Mammalia > Rodentia > Muridae > Mus > Mus minutoides. The sequence continues at coordinate 293,661 of LR753476.1, forward strand.
GAGAAGTGTGGGAACTAAAAGGGGCAGGGGAAGGAGGAGGGGAGGGAGGATAGCCCACGTCCGGCCAGAGTTCCTCCTTTGCTCTGGGCAGGTGGACATGGAAGGGCTTCCAGACGTTTTCCACTCCGCCCGGAGGGGGAGGGGGTGGACAAGGGGCAGCCCCGAAACCAGGGCGCTCCGGAGCAACACCCTGTCGCCCTGGGGTTACAGAGAGAGGGCTGAGGGAGAGAGATTCCCACACAGGCGAGAGTCTGTGTAGCGGGCCTTGATGAGCAGAGACTGTCTATGATTTTAGAGCTTTATTTTAGAAAGGCAGGGGGAAAGAGAGAAGGTGGGGGAGGGAGAGAGAGAGAGAGAGAGAGAGAGAGAGAGAGGCCATGGCCAAGAGGAGAGAAGGGGGAAAGGCAAAGAGAAGAAAGGCTAGAGAATAAGAGGGAGAGAGGGAGAGAGGAGAGAAGTCAAAGAGAGCAAGAGGAGTGAGAGAGTGAGGAGGGACCAAACAGCCCCTCTTAAAGTACGCTGCTATCTTTTCTGTTGCTAGGTAACTGGGGAGGAGTGTAGCCTGAAGGTCAGAAGCTTGGGACGTTGCCTACAGGACTACTAACCATGCTTCTCTTGTGGGGGCTGAGGGGGCAATAACTTTGACAGGAGCCTTGAGTTCCAAGAGACATGAGAGAACTCCTTCTGTCCCATGTAGGTGAATTATCACCACTGGGTCCTGGGGTTCAGACCTCAGATCGACTGGAGACCAGACTGTCTGTATATAGTCCAATGCCCCACAGAGAGGGATGGGGCAGGGGAAGAGAACAGACAGGGATAGGGAAAGAGGGAGTTAGGAGGGGTGGGGAAGGACCAGAGCTGGGAGCATGCACTAGGTGGCTGAGCATGAGTAGGAAGGGTCCGCAGACACATTTTAACTGTGTGCAGACTGGGTGATGCATGGTCCTGAGCAGGCCATGTACCTATGGGGTTTATGTGTGCAGACTGGATAATGCAAGGCACCAGGCACTAACACACGGAAGTCTCTGGTTTAGGCTGTGAGCAATAAAAAAGCAATGGTTTCTGAGCATACACTATACGGCTAGCTTTTAGAAAATGAATGTGGTAATGAGCAGGACACCATAAGCCACCAGAAAGGTAGAGAGGAATTAGTAAGTACTAAAGAGAACTGAAAACATGTGTCCATGTTTAGTACAACCCCACAGCAGACCTTACAAAATCCCTATTGAAAACATAATGTTAGAAAGACCAAGGGTAGATGAAGACCCTGGAGCCACCTTGCTAAATCTACCCATAAATCAGACAGAAACTGAAGCAAAAGCTATTCCAGTAACAGGAATTCTGAAGGCAGAGTTAAGCATGCTGAAAAGTGGTGTGTACCACTTTAGGAAACACCAAACTTTGAAAATTCTAACTACAAAATATGAGTCAAGTAATTTAAACCAAACCAAACTCCTAAGATATAAACCAGACTGAACATTCGTGGTCTGCTGGAGTAGAGACTGGGCATGTAAAATCAATGAGCAGACAACGTCAGGGAGGGCTTGGGAGCTAACCCCACCCTTGCTTAGATTGTAGATGCAATCAACGCCTAGCTTGGGCCTTTTCTTTTACATGGAGTCGACAGAACAGAACTTAAGCTAGCAATGCACAAGTGTAACTAGGGGTGTTCCTAAAGACCTCAGACAGACAACAGGAAGGCTGTCCATCAATGTCAATGGACCCTCCCAGTCCCAGCTCTCTCCTGCTTTTGCAGACTCCAGTAAAGTCTTCAGAGTTGGACTGTATGTCCGCGGATGGAACTGAAAGAGCAAATATTGGTAATGGACACTACATTTTGAAGGAGAAACAAAAGCAGAGACAGGTGATACTATACCTGAACAACCTGGTAACCAAGTAACCGCAGGTGTCTTTGCTTAATGGCCTCTTTTCCAAGTAAGTGTTTACTGTCCAAGCAAAATCGCTGTGGCCCATCAATACACAGCGCCACCCTGAGAAAGCAAAGGTAACTGTCATTTATGAAACACTTTAAAGTATACCTTACTTGCCAGGAATGATCGTCTAGCTCTATGTATCACTGTTATTTGCAAATGAATCATGAATAGATTGCCCTTTAGTTTGTTGAAAAGACATTTACATGTTTTATTGCTTACTAAATAAAAGGATTTTTACCAAACTGATAGATTCAGCATTTATTTTCACTTGTTTTCCCTTTTACTGAAAATAGATTCCTTTCTCTTAACAGTCCCCCTGATGGTTCCCCCTCCAGGTCCTTTCCACATCTCCTCTCTTCCAGATCCACTCCCTTTCTGTCTCATAAGAACAGGCTTCTAAGAGATAACAACCAAACATGACAAACTATTACGAAGCCTATCAAAGTCGGACACAGTAACCCAGCAGGAGGAAGAGAGTCCCAAGAGCTGGCAAGAGTCAGAGACCTACTTGTTCTCGCAGCTGGGAATCCCACAAAAATACTAAGCTAAAAGCTGTAACATACATGCAGGGATCTGGTGCAGAGCAAAAAGCTGTAATATATACATGGGGGGCCTGGTGCAGAGCCAGGAGCCCCAACATATACGCAGAGACCTGGTGCAGAGCTAGGAGCCCTAACGTATCTGCAGAGACCTGGTGCAGAGCTAGGAGCCCTAACATATATGCAGAGACCTGGTGCAGACCCACACAGGCTCTGTGCTGCTGCTCCAGTCTCCATGAAGCCCAGTATTTTAAGTTCCAGAACCATCAGTTTGCCAGCTTAAGTCTTTAGCTTTCAACCACAACTTTCCTTACCTTTTGTGGATATCCTCATCCACTGTACACGGCAATACAAATCCATCTTCATCTAATTTAACTTCAACATCTGGCAAAAGAAAGGAAAAAAATCCCTCAACAACACTATCTTCCTCTGTTCCTGGTGCTGGTTCACTTCTTCCACATTGCCTTTATCAGAGGGCCGAGGCTGCAAAGTAATGGCCACAACCAACAGTGAGAATGGTTATTTAACTGGCCCTACAGACCATCTTTGGACTTAAGTCTCAATTACTCTGAAACAGCGGTGTTTCGAGCAATCTACAGAATGCTAAGAATGTGTACTCTCTCTGCTTCCTTGTGCAACAAGGGGCCTGAGTCCTTCAATACAGAGTAAAGAAAACCCTCAAAGCTAAGCTGACACCAAGGCAGTTGCAGACCTCACCCCTGCTTACAGGTCTGCTTGCTTCCTATGTGTCTTAGTCAGGGTTTCTATTGCTGTGACAAAACACCAAGACCAAAAAAGCAAGTTGGGGAAGAAAGGGTTTACTCAGCTTATATGTCCACGTTACTGCTCATCATCAAAGGACGCTGGGACAGGAATTTAGAAATGGCAGGAACTTGGAGGCAGGGGCTGATGCAGAGGGCATGGAGAGGTACTACTTATTGGCTTGATTCCCATGGCTTGCTCAGTCTCTTTTCTTACAGAACCCAGGCAGGGCTATCAGCACACCACCCACAATGGGCTGGGCCCTCCTCAACTGATCACTTAATAAGAAAGTGCCTTACAGCTGGATCTCATGGAGATATTTCCTCAACTGAGGCTCTTCCTCTCTGAGGACTCTAGCTTATGTCATGCTGACACACAAAATCAACCAATACAGCCTGTAAAGAGAGCATTCCACAACTCACACGCCTCCTTAGCATGCCACATCCACTTCCTTCCCTCACAGACACTAACATCCACTTTGTAAAAAGAGCCCCATCAGAGAGAGAAGTGAGATGTGCCCTAAACTTATCTTTTGTGATTACTCTCTTTAATGCAACAATCTGAGAGAACAGTTATGGCAGAGGGACTAATGCGAAGAAATGGCCTCCTTCACTAGTGCTATACAACAGGACTCTGCAGCAGATGAGGATCTGTGCCGGGGCCGTCTAATTAAATCATCTAATGAGCCTCGTGTGTCTACCTGAGCGCTATTGTGATGAGGAACTGAATTTACAACTCTTCAAATGTGTACTTAGGTGACTCTGTAGGCTGATGGTGCCACAGAGAACACAGGCCTAGATTACACAGCGGCCAGGATGCCACTGAGCACTTAGGATTCTCCTTACTCCATCAGCCTTGAGGTCAGTCACTGTCTGAGCAGAAAAAGGTTAACATGGTCTAGCCAGGACAACCTCCTACCATGTGGCTAATGTGTGAAACTCAGAGTCCTGGCTCGACTGCAAAGCTGCTGACCTCTCCTGCTCGCCTTCAGGTGAGAGAAGGTTCTGTCCTGCATCTCACAGATGTCTGGCTACTAAGTCTACAGAGTTCATCATGGACAGAATGCTTCTGACACAATAAGCCCCTTAGCTACTTACCTATGGTGTAGTAATAGGGCGTCAACACCCTTGAAGCAAAGTATAGTCTTGATCCTAAAAGATCAATCAGTCCAACCACCACAGACTTATACAGATGGAGATCCATGGGCGTCTCTAGGGAGCAGCATGGCGTGAGGAATGACTTCACTTGATATTTAGGAAGAAGTTTGGGGCCCTAGAACTCATACATGCAAGCATAAAAAAGAAAAAGATATAAGGCCACAGAGTAAGTTGAAGGCTACTGGGACAAAAGACTGACCCAACATTACTTTATATACATGGAATGTTTCTAAGACACGGGCACATCATTTTCTTATTTTTTAAAATGAGCAAAACACACACGGGACACTCAGGTTAAAGAGTCTTTGGAATGCTCCAAGGTCATAATCACTCTCAACTACAGTTTCTGTTTGGTTTTTTAACAAGGATTTCTCAGTGTAGCTGACTGACTTGGCCTCGACAGACCTGCCTGCCTCTCTCTCCTGAGTGTCGGGACTACAGATGTGTGTGGCCACCAACACTTGGCTCTCAAATGAAGCTTTCAGCAGTAGTGACCTAGCTTGCTTTTCTTTGTCTGTGATAAACACCGTGACCAAAAGCATGGAGTGAAAAGGGCTTATCTGAGTTTATTTATACTTCTAGGTCCCAGCCCATTATTAAGAGAAGTCAGGGCAGAAAGCTCAAGCAGGAACTCAATCAAAAAAGCACCAAGAAATGCTTACCCGCTGGCTCCTGTTCAGCTAGCTTTCTTATACAGCCCTGCCTAGAAATGGTGCTACCCTACAGTAAGCCACCCCTCCCAAATCTATCAAGAGAATGTAGCACAGATATGGCCAATCATATTGAGGGAATTCTTCAGCTGTGGTAACCTCTTCCCAGGTTGTGTCAAACTGATAAAAAACGAACCATGGTAAGTGGAGAATGTAGTAAAAGTGACATTTCAATTTCTAAAGAAAGGGAAGTGGGGTAAAACAAAGGGGTAACAAGCTGGCCAGTCATCTGGGAAACAAGGTAACCTTCACCACTCACGGCAGAATACAAGTCCTAGAAGGTAAAAATGACTAGTTAACCCATGCATCCTGTGCACCCCATTCAATGTAATCACCACACATACATGCACACAGGAGACTCTGAGATAAGCATGTTGACACACTTAGTGCAGTGGCCAAATATGCAGATTCCAACACAAATAACATAATTTTTTAAATTAAAGTATGCAGATTCCAACAAAAACAAATAACATAATTTTTTAAATTAAAGTACACAAACCAATCCCTAAGTTGTTAAGTATGTTAAGATAGGTAATGTCATTTTAAAAGCTGAGTCAAACGTGTGGCAGAACAGAAATGAGATGTTACTGAGATAGGAAACTCAGGAGCTACAGAGATCTGTCTGTAAGGTTTTAAAGCTTCTGCATAGCAAAATCACCAATATTGCTTTAAAAAATAATAAAAATTAAAGAAAAAAAGAAAACATGTACAACAGTTGTTAACCCTTGTCTCATACTGAATTAAAGCTGTAGAAAGACAACTTAGCCGGGCATGGTGGCACACACGCCTTTAATCCCAGCACTTGGGAGGGAGAGGCAGGTGGATTTCTGAGTTCGAGGCCAGCCTGGTCTACAGAGTGAGTTCCAGGACAGCCAGGGCTACACAGAGAAACCCTGTCTCGAAAAACCAAAAAAAAAAAAAAAAAAAAGACAACTTGCAGGAAATCTAAATTAACTGCTCATTCAAATACAATCTGAACACATGGCAGGGCAGACCCTCTCAGGAGAGAAATGACAAGGTTTCAAAGGACCGACCACACTGCAGCTGAAGCGTGGAAGTCATGACTGTCCCCTTCACCTACTGCTGGGCAGATGATGTGTATCCCTGCTAGGGGGAAACATCCGCCTGCACCCACAATTCATTCAGGAACCCACACACACACCTCAACCCACCCGTTTAAGAACCTAGTCCACAGGTTTTTAAAGAGACTCTCAGATAGTGAGTGGCCAGTCAGAACAATGCCACGGAATTCACAGCCATGGCCTAGGCTCCCTATTTGGCACTCGGGGATGGCCACTGCAGCTTCAAATGGGAAAGCAGCACACAGGGCATGCACATGGTTTCCCTAAATCTGGGTGGAGAAACTGCTGTTTATACTAGTCTTTCAAGGGTGTAGGGGTAGGCAGACATCACAGCAGCCCAGGCAGCTGTAAAGACTAGTCCTGTTTCTTATTCATGGATGTTACTCTTCAGACACTGAGTGAGCACAGAGGGGCAGGGGTGGGAGCCGGCCCTGGGGATGCTGGCTCTACACGAACTTTGTGAGTTATGAGAACAGGCTGTGTAGAAAAGGCAAGCGCCAGCTGAACTAGGGCAACCTGCTGGGCATGGCTAAGGAGACACTCAGCAGTCACTCTGCCTCTCTCCAGACTAGAGTAACACAGCAGTGACGTGAATGTGAGAGCCTGCTGGGAAATCTGTCATAGTGAATCTCTCGTGTCTGATGAGGTCTAAGGAACTACACAGCCAGAAACACATCTTCTAGGACAAGAATGAGGAAAGGGACCGGGATGGGTGGTCAGGGGAAACAGGACAAAGATGTCTGGGACCAATCCAGCCTATGAGAACGCTCTGCTGTTTGGGACCAACATCAAAGGAAATTGAAGATGTTTAGTGCACAAAAGATGAGCTTCCTGGGGACATAAGCCACGCCACTTGTGTTTCTGTTCTCACCTTATAGAAGGGACACTCAAGGACGGAGGTTAGGAAAAGCTGGGTCAGCTGTGCCAGGCTCAATCTGTCCAAATATGACTCTTTACCTGGGGGAAAAAAAAAAACTATTGGGTTGGAATGTTGGCATGTAAATGAGGGATTATAATTATAAAACCACCCAGCTACTTCCGGAGCAAGCAGTCTGAAAACGACACTGGAGCTCTAAGTCAGTGTAAACAGTGCCCGACCACAGCCAAGTTATTACAGTTCACTTCTTAACCACCTCACCTTGCAGCCGCTGAAGGAAAAAGGGGCTGAATAGTTTTGACATGAAGTTGACGGGATGTTGCTCAATCAGCGCACATGAATGAAGGAGCCTCAGTAGCATCTTTGGTGGGAAGTGATGTAAACAGGCACAGAGCACATTTTCTACCTTCCTAAACAGGGCAGGGGCGTTTGGTGGCACATAATTGAGCTTTCCAAACGGCTCGATTAGCTCAGCAATCTGATGAGGTGAAAGTCTGTCCCACTGGCAAACAACGATCTCTGCGACTATGTCGAAGATGGGCTTGGAGAGAATCCTCTTCCTGCTGCAGTACCCCATCACAGAATTGGCCACGGCAGGGTCCAGGGAGAAGCACAGGGCGGCCACGTGTTGCTCTAAGGCCTCTGTGAAGAACCTGTCACCGTGACCAAAATAGACAAACGCCTCCAAGACCTTCCTGAGCTCTTCGTTCGTAAAACGGGGGATGTATCTCACAACGTACTTGCCCAGCTTTATAAGCAGTGGGAGTGCGTGAGTCTGGTCCAGGGCCACTAAGGCTGTGAGGACATGGCTAATGGATTTAGGGCTCAGGTAGGGAACTACTGAAACGGAGAAGTTGTTTACTGTGTTTAAGAACGGCTGGTGTTTATCTACTTCTTCAGGACAGGCCTGCAGAATTCTATAAACGGACACAATCTCCTCTGGAGCAAACGTTTCCACATTTTTACTTTGAAGATGACAGACAACCAGCTTCAGGGTCTCACAACTCGCACCTTGAAGCCTGACCAGACTTTCCCCAAGGACACAAAGATGGCAGACTTCCAGGTTGCCTCTTTGGAGACGACGTTGGCATTCTGCCACCAGGCTCAGCACCAGGCTACTTTGAGGATCTGCAGGCGACAATGTAAGCAGAGATTGCAAAACTGTCACCAAGCCAGCATTGGTCAGGTGTGAGGGGTCCCGCTCACACAGGAGGCACAGAGCCTGGAAGGCGTGGTTCTCCAGCACAACGTCTGGCAGCCTCTGCTCGACATCTCTCCTCCCTATCTCACAGATCCTTAGTAGAGCTGCCATTGCCAGAGGGACAGGCAGGGTGTCCAGGGCACTTATGAAACTCAGCACTTCCTCAAAGGAGGCGAAGTAGCTTAGTCTCCTGAAAAGCATCTCTTCATCCTCGTTTTGAAGACTCTGTCCCGGCTGGTTCCATTCCTGCGCCTGGGAGGACCATGGCTCGCCCACGGGATGAAGGTCATTTCCCTTTTCTGAGTGGAAGTTTTTACAGTATGCATGATGGAATCTGACCCTGAACAACTCAGGTTGTAGGGAGCAGAAGCACACATGGAGGCGATCTGTGATTGCCTTTTGGGCGTGACTGGCAGGGTGAATTTTCAGAGCAACCACAGCTCCAGGTATCCAAAGAACAGACTTATGACAAAAGGCTCTCCGCAGGGTGATGAACGCCATGCCACAGAATTCACAACATGTGACTTAGCCTAAGAGAAACAAAAACAAAAGCCATGGTCAGATGCTGAGAAAGACAACATCAACGTTAAGAAACTAAGAATGAGTATCCCATGACAAAGATTTAAAAAAAAAAATACCTTGCAAAAACATTTTAAAAACCAAGGTTTACTTTTCCCACCAAGCCAGGAAACAAGAGAAAGATTGGGAAGGGGGTCCACACTCTCCTGGTCCTGACTTCCACATCCAATTGGCTGACACCCAACAGTTGCGCCATAACTAGCCAAGCCACCTGTAGAAGACATGCACACCCCTTTCTAGGCAATGTCACTAGGGTTTGGTTTGTTTGTTTGTTTTTTTAAATGAACTATGTCTTAAATCTAAACTCCTTGAGTCCTATGTGTATGTAAGGATCTCAGATTAATGTTTTACCACAACATACTTCCTCTTCAAAGGCCATGTTCTATGGACAAAGTGAAGGGTGTGTACCAAGGCATGCCTCCTTTAATACGTTTAAAGTTGGCTGCTGATTAAATAGCCCCCCAAACCCCATAATCACATACATCGGTTACCACTCAGGCTTTCAGGCTCACGTTTCTCTTCAGTTTTCAAAAAAGGCTATTTTTTTATTAATCAGAACTCATTGACTTAGCTGCGCTCTGGCTCATTCTGAAATTTCTTTTCAGTGGCCCGTGAACGAACACCTTAGTGTTGCCAGACGGATTGAAGCATCATAGGGCTGACTTCCTGTGGCTTCACTGTGTCTGGGCGAGATGCTGGCTCCTAACCCTAACTGCCCAGCCCTTACTTTAAGTCCTGCCTATGGGCTAGGCTACGGTAATTCAGTTCGTCTGGTTGATGCTTTTCCCGCTAAGGACTCTGCAGCCCAGAGAAACCACCTCCGTGTCCAGTGAAGCTGGACGCGAAGAGGAAGAGCTGGAATTCAAATTCTACCTCCAAATCTCGACACTCACGTGTTGGGAGAAGGGAAAGTCAATGTTGATAATTGCGAGAGAGGAGGAGCAGCCGACAAGATTTAAATTCCGGGTACGAGCCGGGCAAAGCACGGCAATTCGCGCTGAGAAGCTGGGCTGGGGCTCACGCACTGATTAAAACAATCACAGAAAAGCAAGCGGAGCAGGGCAACGGCGGAGGCAGGCGCCGCGCAGCCGGACCGGAGCCCACGGAGCATTCTGGAACGCGAGTGGGGAACCCGGGGGGTCCTAACCCCGCGACACTTACCGAGCGGCTCCGAGGCGCACCCGGGACAGGACAGACAGGGAGCTCCCGAGTCCCGGAAGCGTCCGTACTTGGACGCTGCTCCTTACCTGGAGGACATTCCGGCGCATGCTCAGCACTAAGGCCCCACCCACCCACATCCGGCGCTCAGCGATTGGCCCAGGTCAGCTCGCTTGTCTATTGGCGGTCGTGCGGAGCATGCGTGCTGTGCGGCGCGCGCGTGCGCAGTGCTCCCGGACGGTGCCTGTCGGAGGAAAACGGGGTCGCGCGCGGGAATTCGCGCCTGGAGGTATTCGGCGGGTCACGACTGGGGCGACGGAAGCGGCGGGAAGCCGGGACTCGCGCCTGCGCAGTGGGGATGCGCCGCTGAGTTTTCCCGGACCGCGGTGGGGTTCACGGGGAGAACTGGGGAGGAGTCGGCTCCGCCACCATTCCCAAAACCTCGTGAGCCCGCACGTGTCACCCATTGGTCCTTTCGACTCTGTAGCAGTGCTTCCAGATGAACCTTTGAAGGGTTTGTGTACTAGCTCCCCAGCAGATAAGCCACAAGTGCTTAGAAAATAGAGTTGGTTCACTCAGGAAACGATAATTTTATATAGGCCGGCAACCACTCAGCGTTAGCCACTGGATAAAATGGCGGAGTGTGGAATCCCAGAGCCCTTTATCTTTTTTTTTTTTCTCTTGGCTTATCTCCGGGGTAAGGCATGGATTAGAAATACCGTCTCTGTGTAAAGTCCATGTACGCTGACTACTGATTGATGCAACGATGCCATCTTTGATGACGACCAGTACTTTGATTAGCATCTAGCAGGAAACACAAACTCCCCAGTTTTTCGGGAACATTGTACAGTTACAGTTTGGGGTTTTTTTAAAGACTACTTATTTATTTCATGTATATGAGTACACTTCGGCTGTACTGATGGTTGTGAACCATCATGTCGTTTCTGGGACTTTGAATTCAGAACCTTTGCTTGCTCCAAAGGATCCCACTCGCTCCAGCCTAAAAGTTTATTTATTATATGTAAGTACACTGTAGCTGTCTTCAGACGCACCAGAAGAGGGCATCAGATCTCATTACAGATGGTTGTGAGCCACCATGTGGTTGCTGAGATTTGAACTCAGCACCTTGGGAAGAGCAGTCAGTGTGCTCTTTAACTGCTGAGCCCCCAGTTACAGTTTTTTTGTTTTTTTTGTTTTTTTTTAATGGCAGAAACAATAGCCTTTGTAAGTGACACTGTCTGAGCTTCACTTAGCCCCTTCACCATTCAGGCTTATGATCCTAATTCTGAGTACAAATGGGCAGAAAAGCAGATCACTCCTACAGTTAGGCAGTAATGAATGACAGACACTTGCAAGACCCAACAGTAGCTAGAAATCAAGAGTGGGTTTCACACCCTCAGGGGTAGTCAAAAGCATCACTTTTGTATACCTCCTGTTTTAATTCTCTCATACTGCGGTTCATTTAAAATCCATGCTAAGGAACAAGTTTAGAGAAGGCTGTTTGAAATTATGTTGGGTGTCCTGCGGGCTACCCACTTCATTAAACAGTACCCCTTTCTTCCCTTTGTGGTTTTTTTAGTCTCACTGTTAGAGTTGCAGCTGATAACCTGAGGTGATGAGAAGGTTTTTGTTACTTTATGCTACACAGAGAGGACAGGCAAAGGCCATAGCAGAAGAAATAAGTGAGCAGGCTGTGTCACACGGGTTCTCCGCAGATCTTCACTGTGTCAGTGAGTCGGAAAAGGTAAGGGCAGTTATTCCTGTGCATTTTCCTGTACTTTGTTGTGGAATGAGGCGGTATACCCATTTTTTGTTTCAAGGGATTTGCCCATACTACCCTTGAACTCACATTGTAGCTCTGGCAAAACTTGAACTTTGGATCCTCCTGCCAACTAGCTGAGTCTAAATACAGAACTATACATTTGAATTAGGTTTAAAAAAAAAAAAAGTCACAACCTCAATTGCACTGCAGCCCATCTTCACTGGGATAGCTTCTGCTGCTCCTGTGTTCTTTCATTGTTTTAAAGTATGTTTGTTTATTGGGACAGAACAGGGCTCTTTGTAGACCAAGCTGGCCTTGAACTCTAGAGAGCCAAGGGCCTCTGTTATCTTTGCTTCTGCCTCACCTTGACCCTTTGCTCTTGTTCCTTTCATGTGTGTGTGTGCATATATGTAGAACCTACCCATGTACTATAACAGCCTGGGGGGTAGATGGGGCTTTTCTTGTGTGCCATGTGGAGGGAAGAGTGTTAAACTCTTCTGGCCTCCTGGTGCCATCAGCGAAAGTAAAGTAACCTTTGAGTTACTGGGCAGCGTCATTGAGGCATCTAGTCGCAGCACTGTTCACCAGTATATGTTTACGATAACTCGGCCAGAAGAAAACATTAGAAGGAAGCATACAGGACAGGAAAATGGGCTCACTGCCTCTGGTTGCCCTGTCTTGATCTTGCCAATGTGTTAAATCACACATCTGCACTACTTACTGCATCCTTGTTTTGTAGTATGATCTGAAAACAGAAACTGGCCCTCTGGTGATGGTTGTATCCACCACGGGTACAGGAGACCCACCTGACACAGCCCGCAAGTTTGTTAAAGAGATACACGACAAGACGCTATCCACAGACTATTTTGCTCACCTGCGGTATGGATTATTGGGTAACTGGCTGTCTCACTTCTACTATTTGCAGTTACTACTTTGATATATGAATATATCTTTCAAAATCTTTAAAATAAAGTTGCATGGGTCTATGTAAATTATAGACATGTCAGTCATTCTCCAATTTGTACCCCGAAGCAATGCTCTGATCCTCTCCTCCCTGTCCTGGAGTGTCTGGGGATCACACCCAGGGCCTTGCACCGAGGGGAGTACTTTACCCCTTAGCCACACCCCAAACACTGTGCAGAGCCGCTCCAGTAGCCTTGGAATGTGTTCAGAATGTTTCAGAAACATTTCAGAATGTTTACTAATGTCTAGGCCTCACTCCAAGCCTTCTAAAACAGAACAGGAGTCTTTGAAGGTCCAGGAACTTGGTATATCTCATTGTTTAAGGTAACAGCAGGTCACAAAACCAAGTTATGTTCTTCGGGAATGTTCTTAGTTATGTTCTCCAAGAACCTGACTTCAGCGTTGTGGTTTTCAGACCCACAAGGGAGTTTTAATAACTCCTTTACATTGACTTGCCCTGCCAGCTGTGACTCTGATATGAACAGTAGTTAGCTCAGAGTGTAATGCAGCTTGCCACCAAGGCTAATAACCTGATTTCAGTCTTCAAGACCCACAGACAGAGTCCTGCACCTGCCCTTTAACCTTCACGCTATACCATGCTCTACACGTGTATGTGTATGTGCATGTATGTGTCTATATATGCAGAATAGATTTTGACTAAAAAATAGAGGGGGTATCCTAGAAAACTGTGATACTAGAGAGGCAGTGTGGGTCCATGTAGTCAGTGTGACTCATCTTTGATAACTATGCTTGGGACAGTATCCAGCACAGATAACTGACACTGCTTAGATTCTCCATTCGAACCCCAGCCGCAGTTTGGCATACGTCTAAGTAGTGTTTCAGATCTTCTTGAAGCTTTCTATAAAGATGACATTGAAGTCTGACCCAGCCGTTCTAGTCAGTGATGTCCCCATGTATGTTCCCGTGTATGTTCCCATGTATGTTCCCATCATATGTATGTTTCCACCTCACCTACACTCCAATGTCAAGCCACGGAGACAATTAAAGTGAGAAACTTAAGTTTCCAATTTTGAATTTTCAAGCGGATGCGAAGCATTAGCTTTCTCAGCATGCGAGACAGGCGCGGTTCTTTAATGGCCCTGGCAGAGGCTTACTCAGCCTCTGCTTGTCTTGCTGGTGTGCCAAGGCCTGCAGGTCAGAGGTAGTGAGTACTGTTGGATGGAGGTCAGTGGTGAGTACTGTTGGATGGAGGTCAGTGGTGAGTACTGTTGGATGGAGATCAGTATTTGAGGCTTTGTAGGTCACATGGTATCATAGCTGCTGGGTGGCTTCGGAACAGCCGTGGCATGTAAGCAAGCAGATGCGGCTGTGTTCCAGAGAAGCCTCTCTCACACACTTCAGAGGCTGTCCTTGGCAGCGGGTTCAGAGTTGGGAAAGTGTACAGAACAGAAACTGTTTCAAAGCCAGCGTTACCAGCTTCTTCAGATTCCTATATTGTTAAAGTAATTCATGGAAACAGAAAGGTTAAATACGTACATTTCTTTAACCAGTGGCCTGTATTTGTTTTGTGTCTATGTAGTACTTTCATGATATACAGTAGAAACACATTGCGTACTTATCACTGCTGGAAAAAAAATAAGGAAATGTGGATCTATATATTATACTTGATGAATATGTAAGAGTCACTGTCTGTCATATCATTGAGCCCTCCTTCTCCCTAAGTATGTATTTGGGTTTTCCAGGCTTGGGTGACTCAGAATACACATACTTCTGCAATGGAGGGAAAGTAATTGATAAACGACTTCAGGAGCTTGGAGCCCAGCGTTTCTACGACACCGGACATGCCGATGACTGTGTAGGGTAAGGGCACCGCACATCTATCTTTTCAGTAAATTCTGCACGTGATGGAAGTTGGTTAGCTTATAGACACGTGCTCTGGTTTAGCATTGACAGTCTTCCGAGGGTCTCATTATAATTTCAGCATTTTAGCTCTCGGACCCAGGAAGGTCTGATGACTAGAACCTGGTTGGCCTATATCCTCCATCTTCCATGTCCCCCTTCTAGCCCCCTCCCCCAGTATCTGCTAATGGAATAAGAGAAGCCCCCAGCACAGCTCACATGCGTCTCAGTATAGACGTATGTGTAAGGGTGAGCGTTTTCTCCGGCCACAGTGGTCTCACCTCTATGTCTTCTCTCTGCCCTGCACACAGGGGCGCTGTTTGCATCTCCTCTAGTGGGACAAGCCCTGCAGGCTGAGCATCAATGAGCATGGCTTATCTTGGCTGTCTTTTTCCATCGCAATGGCTGCACTATTCGCCCTTTTCTCATTTTCATGTTTGCAGCTCGGTATTTAAACCTGTGCACAGACTCCCCAGTCCTCCTCATATGTTTCTCTCCAGGTTTTCAGCACTGTCCTGTCACTGTCTGTCTGCTGCTCAGCCTTTGACTGTCATTGCTATAGCCAGATAATAGCGCACGTTTTCTTGTTGTGGTTCTGTTTTGACTAGGTAAAAACACTGAGTGACTTTTCAGTCACTGTGCTTAGTAAATAGCCTGTTTATGGAAATAATGACCTCAGTGAGGTCCTGCTTCTCTCTGATGGGGGCTCTCCTGTTTCCTCTCCTCCTGCCTGGTGCCCATGCCTTCCATGATTTCCTTCAGCTGCAGATAATTTCCACACGCTAGCTGCTCATTCTGCACCTTCCTTGTGAGCTTTTTGTGAGCTATGTTTAATTGTGGGATAATGCTTGTATCCATCCACTAGGCACATCTCCTGTAATACTGCACATAGATGTCTTCAAAGGATCCTGGGTCACTTATTCCATCAAGTGTTAAACTTCCTGAGTGTGTTTCAGTCCTGTGTACCTCTTCACTGTTGAGCCTAAGTGCTTTATGTGTCTGAGGTTAAGGTGCCAGTGGGAGGAGACATTGCTGTGTGATGTCCCCCCACCCCAGGCTGAAGCAGAGAGTGCATTTGCACTCACATGCCTGGTTCACATCTTCCATTCCCTCTTGATGACCAAAGCTTTGGTCACTCATGTTTCCGTGCCTGTGATAGATAATGGCAGTGTGTACTGCGAAGCTTCAGCGCCTGGTCAGACAGACCGACCAATGCTTGTGGCCTTTAGCAATGCTTCTTCAGGGTGGGTACTGGGTGGATGTTAGCTCCCTTCGGCATTACTGGTAGTGTCGACTTACACTTTCTCAAATACTCCTGTATTTGAGAAAGTTACAATACATGTAACTTCCTGTTGAACTTGCGTTCATGAAGACTCCCCAGGATAAATGCAATGCAGAATCCATGGATTTATAGTCCTAGTCCAGGAAGAAGAAGGTCTGAGATGAGCCTCCTGATAGTCACGTACCATAGTGATTAGGATTTGATGTGCCTTTCAGTTGAGATAGGAAGTGATCTTTTTTTTTCCTTCACTGTTCTGACACGGTCTTGCCCGAGCTCTCTCCTTAACCACCGCTGTTCACACAACTCAGGAACATTGCAGCTGTGTTAGACTTTGTTAGTCCTAGCTGAACTTCTGAATGTGTGATTAATCCAACTTTCCTTTTAAAAATTAACTGATTAAAACGTGTAAAAGACACATTCACAGATTGGTAGAAAGGAAAGGGAAGGTTTTATTTAGTCAAACATTTACTTTTAATTGAGGATGATTTCTTGATGATGCTTGTAGGAAGAGGATCAATAAGTTCAGTAGACAAAATAAGTGGTGCCTTCAGCTGATGGAATGATCATTTATAACATGTGTCTAGCTGAGCTCTGTTAATGGCACCCAGATTGAACACATCTGTAAACTGCCAGCTCCCTAAAGTGCAGATGGCCAAAAATGAGAGTAGTTATATTCCTGTTACCAGGGCAAAAACAGCTTTTCATCTCAGCTCATTTGCTCCGTATGCGTGTTTGTTAATCAGCACAGTGCTGTACTTTTGAAAACTTATTGGTTGTATTTTTAGTATTCTCTTCAGTACTTCTGACAGTTGCTTAGTGTCCCTCTGTCAAACGCACAAACTACTGCTGTATCATTGTCACATACAAAGGGACAACCTAGGCATTTGGGTCTTCTTGCTTTTTATCCAGTTTAGAGCTTGTGGTAGAGCCGTGGATTGATGGACTCTGGGCTGCTCTCAGAAAGCACTTTAAGTCACTCGGAGGACAAGAAAACATGAGTGACACAGTCTCACGGGCATCAGATGCCCCCTTGAGCACTGCCATGAAGCCGGAGTTGTTGCACATCCAGTCACGAGTTGAACTGCTGAGATTAGAGGACGTGGGGGAAAGGGACTCTGAGCTTCGGGGACAAAGTGAGACCAACAGGAGTCAGCAGGGTCGGCTCGAAGACTGTGACTCCTCGCTTGTGCACTCGGTCCCCCCACTCTCCCAGAGCTCTCTAAGTATTCCTGCTGTGCCCCCAGAGTATTTGGAGGTCCATCTTCAGGAGTCTCTTGGCCAGGTGAGAGATTTCCTTTATATTCTGGACTTCCTATGCCTTGTGTTCTGTTTGTTTTTCATGTCAGAGGTCCGCAGCATCTCCTCTGCTGTGCCTCCTGTACCTGCAGAGCCCTGCCTATTGTGCAGTGTGATGTCTGTGGAAGTGCTCGCCAGAGGTCTGCAAAGAAGAAAGCATTTACTATCCAACCCTCCCAGAAAAGATACGCCCATCTCTGCCTCAAATGGCTTGATGTTGCAGAAGTCCATTTCTATGTCTGACAAAGCCTTTCATGGCGCTGCTCTCTCTGTCTTCACTTTGAGTTGCTGAGTCGTCATCTTTCTCTCATCTAAGGTGCTCTGTGATCCGCGCCCCGTCCCGTCCCGCAGGAAGAAGACACAGACCAATCGGGTTCCTCGACTTAAGTTTGTTTACTCAGTCTTATGCATGCAGTTACAGCTTAAGCGTAATAGTAAATTCGTTTCTCCCTCTCTTCTCTGGTACTATCCCCACCGGGAGCAACCAATTAAACCCTATCCTGGCCACACACAGAATGCCACGTAGCTCCTGCTCATACGCCAGGAATTCTCGGGCTTCAACTTCACATTCTCGGGCTCAGAATCATGTCACTGCCAACACAGCCTAATGCCATATAAGGAGTTATTTATGCCAGCAAAACTGATAAGGCCAAGGCAGGCAGCGCCATCTTCAAGGCTCAGCCGCTAGGCTCCCTACAGCTCTGAGTTCTTTGAGGTGCAGAGCCTCGGCATTCAGTCCTATCCAGGCTCTCCCAGCCTTTTGTTATGCCCTAAGTCCACAGGAGCCCAAGAATTGCACAACTTGCTAAAGAGTCTTTTTATTGTTTTGCGTCTTGACTCCGATCACATGCCCTGTACTCACAGGGTAAATGCATGCAATGCTGAGTCCGAAAAGCATTGGGTTTATATACAGTATAGTCAGGAATTCCTTGAATGCTCAGAGTGAAGGGGAGTGGACGGCTGTAAACTTTTGGAGGGATGGAACTGAAGCTGGGGCGGGGTTGGGGAGGGATTAACAGATGTCTGTTGTGGAGTTATCAGGAACTAATTTTATGGCTGGCCATAACTGTCTGTGACCTCTGATTACTTTTTCTCTATGATTTAAGGTGGGGCCTTAATCTTTTTTGAGTTTGTTATTTCTTTTTTTTTTTTTTTTGGTTTTTCAAGACAGGGTTTCTCTGTATAGCCCTGGCTGTCCTGGAACTCACTTTGTAGACCAGGCTGGCCTCGAACTCAGAAATCCGCCTGCCTCTGCCTCCCGAGTGCTGGGATTAAAGGCGTGCGCCACCACGCCCGGCTGAGTTTGTTATTTCTTTAAGGTCCCAAGGACAGGTACCTGGAGAGCTTGGCTGTTTATCTGAGGGAGGGCTAGATTCTGTAGTCGTCTCAAGCTGGCATCTGACTCCTCTAAGGGGGGGATGGGTTTATAGGCAGTGCCATTCTAGTGCCAGGCTGGGTTTCCTGGGAGCGGCCACAGAGGGGGAGGGAGGGAGCCCTGGGCTTGCTGCAGGGGAACGCAGCACAGAAACCAGCTGCCCATGTACTGCACTTGCCACAGAAGGAGGGGGCGGCTTCTTCGGGGAAAGACACAGAGGCAAACCATCTGTACTTTGGTGAGGCTTCCAAGAAGCAGGGCAATTAACCGCAGAGTAATTCAGGGGCTACAACCCTTGGATCTCGTATTTCCACATTCCTTCTGTGACAGTGTGGAGGGTCTCACCACCCAGATCCAGGCTTCCATTTTAGCAACCTGGATGTCACTGATCCCAAGAGTCAAACTGAGGTGTTTTTCTCTCTCTGCAGTTGTGCCTGGGCTGGAGGGAGAAGAGCAGGATTAGACACAATGAGAAGCTGAGCTGTAATGCATTCTCAGCAAAGGCTTCAGCATCTCTCGGGATTCTTGAAAACTGACTGGTTCTTTTGTTAGTCTGTAGTTGGGCCACAGGGCCTGGATGTGTAGTCGTTATACTCATTAGATTTAGGCTGATCTCAAAGGGGAGGGAGGTGGCTGAGGCAGGCTGTGACCTTGGAATGCTGAGTGCTTCCTGCAATTCCAGCTGGGGGCTGAGCCAGTAAATCCTCTGAGGGTCACATTCCAGAGTTGCCCCACTGGGCCTCCAGCATCCAGCTCTGACTTGCCCCCAGACTTCCCAGTTGTGCAAAGTTGGTTGGCTGGCATTTGTTTAAATGATTTCTTTTTTTTTTTTTTTTTTAAGATTTATTTATTTATTATATGTAAGTACACACTGTAGCTGTCTTCAGACACTCCAGAAGAGGGCATCAGATTTTGTTACGGATGGTTGTGAGCCACCATGTGGTTGCTGGGATTTGAACTCGGGACCTTCGGAAGAGCAGTCGGTGCTCTTAACCACTGAGCCATCTCGCCAGCCCCATGATTTCTATTTTTAAATGTAATAAAATCAAGTTAGAAGAGGAACTGGAAGATATCATAAGGAATTAGGTTTCTGTGCTGTTCTTACTGGGGCCACTAGTTACGAATGCCTCTGAAGTAACTAAAACTAAGAATTCCCTTCTTACATCAGGCCTGCTCACCAGTAGCCTTGGCTGGATGGTTGTAAGCCTAGGGCTCCATCTGTCTCAGCAACTTCTTAATGTGGTTCTGAGGGTTGGACACTGGTCTTCGTGGTTGCACCTTACTGACCAACCCATCTTCCCAGCTTGGAAATTGTGTTTCATTATATTTTATCCCATTTGTTTCTCAAGGAGGAAAACCAAGCATCTGTGCCTTCAGGGGATCCAATTTTTCAAGTTCCAATTTCAAAAGCCATTCAGCTGACTACAAATGATGCCGTAAAGACCACTCTGCTGTTGGAATTGGACATTTCAGTAAGTTGTTGCTGAGTTCACTCCTCAGCACGGTTGCCCTTTGGGTGCTTGCGAACTACAGCCAGGAGGAGAGATGTCTCTGGCAAGTCGCTGGTCAATTTGTTCCTATCTGTCATCTCCTCCTCACCTCGTTCCACTTGAGAGCAGAAGTGAGGCGTGAGTGCAGGGACGGTTCAGAATGTAGCACTGTTGCCGTGGTCATAAGCCAAGAGAGACTGATGGAGTCCAGACTGCATTCACCTGTGTCAAGCCCACAGAAGGAAGCTGTCCAGTTAAGGTCAGCCAGCGAGGCAAAAGTTGAGGCTAGTCAGGAAAGTGCTAACTTCTCCAGGCAGTTGTTCTGATTATTTGGAGAATCTGAAAAGATTTCAGAATCTCTCCAGAAAAGTGACAGTAGGGAACATTTGCCTGTGGGGTCAGGGGCTGTATTGGTCATTTGCCTGTGGTGTCTGAGACTTTACGTGGTCATTTGAACTCTATCCATAAACCCATATGCACCTGCTCACTCTGTGAGGGATCCTTCAGCCATTAATTAATTCAGCCATTTGTCTTGAAGAATGTCCCAAGAAGTGAAATCAGAGCATGTCAAGTTTTCTGTGAGAATTCAGTAGAGCTTCCTAGTAGGAAAATAGATGACAGGCATCTTAACCTAGTGGTTTTGTGTCTGTTAGTGATGGAATCCACATGTCTACTGAATATGCAGGTATGGTGTGTGTGTGTGTGTGTGTGTGTGTGTGTGTGCCAGATGGGTGTGTGTGTGCCGGATGGTTATGTTAGGCATCTTCCTGGAATACTCTTCCATCTCATTCATTGAGTTAACCTCTCTGTCAAACTCAGAGCTCTCCATATGACTGGTTTCTATAAATGGCTCTCTGTTAGATGGGCTTCACCTGTCTCCACCTTCCAAGACTGGATTTACAAGTGGGAACACACCCAACTAGCATTTATATGGATTCTGAGAATCTGAACTTCAGTCTGCAAACTTACTGGCTTTACCTACTCCTGGCATGTATATTTTGTATAGGTTTTTAAAGATCATGTCTCACTCTCTAGAGGCTGGTCTCAATTCGAGACTTCTGCCAACCTCTGGCTCCCAAGTGATGAGATCGAAGGTGTGCACCATCACACCCAGGGTGTATTCATGCACACCACACACGCGCACACACTCATACATTGGTCTTTTTGGAATAACTATTGATGAAAGAGTTTGTTTGATAAATTGGACTTATGCATTGGGTTCTCTTGGTTAGAATTAGTTGTGAGTCCCTGTACTAAGGCAGCCATAATGAAAACAGCTTTTGTTACTCTAAACCTCAAACTTTGCTAATGCATAGGATTTTCCTTTTCTATTTCACCTTGGTCCTTCTCTAGAAAATAGAGTTTTCCCATCAACCTGGAGATTCCTTCAATGTGACCTGTCCAAACAGTAATTGTGAAGTAGAAAAACTGCTCCAAAGGCTGCAGCTGGCTGATAAACGAGCACACCATGTCATCTTGAAAATTAAGACGGACACTAAGAAGAAAGGTAGGACGGATGGCGGACATGCCCAGCATCCTGTGTGCTGGCTGCGTAGATGCTGCAGCTCAGCCATATGCCGTGCCCGTGCGTACACACACAACCACGAGCAAGCCCTGTGCTGATGGGTTCTTGTCACTGTTCTTTCTTACAGTGACTAGGGTGGTGATGGACTTTACATGTATTGAACACTTGTGGGCACAAGAGGAGCCTGAGACTTTATGTAAAATTCCTGTCAAGTTTATTTCTCCTATTGATATTTTATTATTTAACATATTAATATTACTTGCATATAATCTTCAACTTATTCAGTCTAAAGTTTCTGTTTTTCAAAAAGAGTTGTTTTTATTTGTCTGGGGTGTGTGTGTGTGTGTGTGTGTGTGTGTGTGTGTGTGTGTTGAGCTGTGTTGAGGCCAGGAGAGGACATTGGATTCCTCTGGAGCTAGAGTGTAAGGCATGTGGGTCTTGGGAACTGGGCTCCTCTCGAAGAGCAGCTAGCATGCTCAGTAACTGAGCCATCTCTCCAGCCCCTGAAGTTATTTTAAATGGAACATGATCATCTATTGCCATTTTGTTATTTAATTTTAGGTAGTTTTATTTTATTTGGTACACTTTGAATTTATCATTCTTTTCCTTTTATGAATTGCCATCCCCACTCCACCCCACCCGGCATATTTATTTCAGCCAGTCGCTGCTGGAACATTGCCATAAGTCATCATACTTGGTAGCATTGTAGTGCAGCGTGCTGCAGCTAGCTAGCACTTTGTGGTGAATGCACATCCTAAAAATGTGTTTGTGGTTGTGTCTTCTTCTCTCTGGCCTCTTCCTGCCTCACCTGCAAGGAGCTGCCCTGCCAGCGCACGTGCCTGAGGGGAGTTCCCTCCAGTTCATTCTCACCTGGTGTCTGGAAATACGAGCAGTTCCTAAAAAGGTATGTCTCCTTGCTTGAAGATGGACAGGGCTCTGTTGAGGACACTTAGACAAGCCTGATACTGGCCCTTAGAACTATGGGTGGTAGCGTGTTCAGATGTGTCTTCACACCTCCTGCATTACTACCCATCTGCAGTGCCACTTGGTTGCTGCTGCATGGGAAACCTTGCGGAAATGGAAGGGATAGCAGCCTTTATTGATGTTTACTGGAACTTTGAGGTAGACTGAGCCACTAGAGGGCAGTGTTACACCAGGACCTGTATTTCAAATGCTGGCAGCTGACTTTCTTCTAAACATTCTGTAAACTAGACATTTTCTAAGCGGCTTTATGGGACTGGAGCTGTCTGAGCAGAGTCTGTGGCAGTTACAGACAAGCTCCCACACTGCTCTGTGGCGGAGCCTGCCCCACTGCTGGCCTTGGGAAGCAAACAGAGCTCGTCTGGATAAAAACTTGTGTTTTAATTTTACCAGCTTTTTACATTTTACAAAGTATACGAAAATATATTTCTACTGTGCAAACCATGCCGTATAAGAATGCCTATACGGAGGTGACTTGGGAAGTAAAGGTTGTGTGTTTGCACCCTCAGAGTTTAAGTCTGAAATCTAATCCCTCTTCCACAGCAAGATGTCTGGTCTGTGTGTTCTTGTGCAAAGACTGAGGGTATTTTTAATGGGTGCACCATAATTTGTTGGCTCAGCTCATGAACATATGAGCTGTTCTAGATTTTTTTCTATGGGGAAAAATAATGTCAAAGCAGAAATTTCTGCACTGTGATAGTCTTTGCACATGTGTTTTAAACATTTGTATAAAATAGTCTTTAGAGTAGAACTGATATCTTAAATATTTATACTTTAAAACCATGCAATATTTTCTGCTGTTTGAGCTTGTTCTTTCTCGTTTCTTTGGTCTTTTATTTATTTGTTTGTTTGATTTCTTATTTATTTATTTATTTATCTGTTTATTTGAGACAAGCTCTCACCCTGTAACTGAGGCTGGCCTGGAACTCCCAGAGCTGGCTAACCCCAGAGTAGCCCACAACTAGCCTCTTTCCTCAGGCCTTTTTGCGGGCCCTTGCGGAGTACACCAGCAGTGCCACTGAAAAGCGGAGGCTGCAGGAGCTGTGCAGTAAACAAGGAGCCGCTGACTACAACCACTTCATCCGAGATGCCAGCGTCTGCCTGCTGGACCTCCTGCTCACCTTCCCGTCCTGCCAGCCTCCGCTCAGCCTCCTGCTGGGTGAGTCACCCCTTCCTTCCACGGCCCCAGGCAGGCCTCGTACACCGTTAGTGAGCCTCTGAATAGTGAAGAAGGCCAGCTGTTTCTGTCTCACAGTGAGTTCTATGCAGATACAGTATGGACATGGCTAAATGGTGCTGGTAGACACAGGTCAGGAACCTGTGGCATGTTTTGTTTTCAGACTATAGTAACGTCTTTGTAGAGATTGGGGTCCCTCTTCCACACATTCTGATTCTTTTTTTTCCTTGTTATTTTTTGTTTCTATTAATTATCCAGTTGTACTTTTTTAATACTTAGAATATAGCATCTTTTCTAGTTTATTTTCTTCAGTGAGGTAATTTAGCTGAATTTTCCCTAACAGTGAATATCGGGAGAGACAGGATGTTCCTCATCAAAGCCAGTCAGCATGTGGTGTAACGGCAGGAAGCATGTGCTCTGAGTGAATTCAGGGACATTTCTGTCCCTGTGCATTCAGAAGCACAGCATCCCAGGACAGTTGGGCCTTTGTCATGTAGGTTGACGCGCCTGGGGCACGAGGAGCCTGTAGGATCCTGTAGCCTTTCCTACTTTCCTGCCTTCGATTTTTTTTCCATAGTGGGGCAGAGCCAGATGTTACCATTCACATGTACACCACGAAAACATATGTAGTCCTCTTGGTAAGACATCAGGCCTTTCCAGGCCTGTGCAGGGAATGGCTAGTCAGGGCCTGCTTTCTCTTCCCATGACTTCTTAGTGTTCTTTTTCTTTGACTTCCTCCTAAAATGTTTAAAAAGCGAAAACAAAAACAAAATCATTACATGAGGCTGGTCTCCGACATTCTTACTAAACCAGCTTGGCTGGTGCTTTCTGGCTTAATGGGGGTGGTAGAGGCTGGTACCTAGCCAAAACACAGGTTAGGAGCCAGAGGGAGTCATTAGGACATACGAAATTGAAAATTTCCATTTCTGTAAGAAAAATTAACACATCTAAAACTTAAGATGAGCACTGTGCCGGTCTTTGTTTTCCTGCTTTACTAAGACCAAGCTTAGGAGGAACTTTTCAACGTTTTGCCCAGATAAATTAAAAATAAAACAAATTATTCATAAAAATTCTAAAATTTGTAAGCAGATATTTCAAATATGGACCATTTACTGTTGCTGTTACACAGGTCGCTGTGCATTCTTAAACCACTGGGATTCTGCTGAAGTTGCTTTGAGAAAGTCTCCCACCATACACTTAAGTTTTTATTAAGTATATGAACACAAGAAGGAAATGTACATCTTACTCCTAAGTATTTCCTAAAATATCTGTCTTTGGTATCTTTGAGGCCTTGACTTTTTTTCACTTCTGAAAGCTCTGGGCTGTGTCTCTCGAGATGATCCTTAGACACACGAAAGCAATGAGCCTGCTGACCTCTTCCTGCTCTGCCCTAACTGTGCTCACCCTGAGACCAGAAAAGGGGAGGGGATCCTGACTTTAGAGTTGAACAGTGTATCGCTGCATTATGTACTACAAAATGTTATAAATGAGAACATGTTATTTCAAATAGTCTAAACAAAAAAGTTAAATATAGGCCTGGGTTTTCTTTTGTTCCTGTGTCAGTAGGCCTGAGCTAACTGCTTGTTTCTTTTTTTTTTTTTTTTTTAGAGCACCTTCCTAAACTTCAGCCTCGACCGTACTCATGTGCAAGGTACAAATACTTACTAGCATACTATTCACCTCCAAAATCAGGGAAACCTGAACATCCAACTCTCTAGCGGCTGGGCCAGTTGCTGCAAACTCCCCTACTCTATAGAGCGCATTGCAATCTGAAGATTCCCCAGGACTTCTGTGTTGTGGGATTCACAGTTAAGGTGGATGGACTGAAAGACCCCCGTATCGGGGAGACCCTCGCTCGAGTCCTGGGATGAGCTGATGCCCCAGTAACTCGAGAGAAACCGTTCTTGATGCAAAACACATGAGATTTATTCAGGAATCTGCATGCTGAGGTCAAGCTCATAACCCGCACAGGGGCAGAGGAGTTGTCTTTGGGGGTTTTTGAAGGAAAAAACCATAAAGAAAAGGGAGGATAAGACCACAAAGAATCTGGGCATGGTGGTGCATGCCTTTAATCCCAGCACTCGGGAGGCAGAGGCAGGTGGATTTCTGAGTTGGAGGCCAGCCTGGTCTATAAAGTGAGTTCCAGGACAGCCAAGGCTATACAGAGAAACCCTGTCTCGAAGAAGAAAAAAAAAAAAAAAAAAAGACCACAAAGAATGGGGAAGCTGAGTAAATACCATAAGAATGGGGATGATGAGTTTCAGACCTAAGATTTACAGGCTATCTTTGGCAGACATTCCACAAGAGATGGGGAAGCTGAGTAAACATCATAAGAATGGGGGTGATGAGTTATAGCTCATCTCTGGCGGAGGGGTTACAGGTTATCTTTGGCAAACATTCTTGGTCCCTTACACAATGAGTCAGGCACCTGGGTGAGTCACCCAGTGGTCATCGGCTTCTCAGGCTGAAGGTGAAAGAACAAAGAACTTCATGCTGGCTTTGTTTGTAAGGGTCTGGGAGACATATTGAGTTGGTGTCTTACAGAACCACCTGGTGTTCCCCTGTTTAAGGCAGTGGGTCCCAGTCTCACCGTCCCTGGGCACTCCCAGCTGGCATGTGCCTTCCCTGTCAGTGCAGGGTGAGCTTGTGGGCAGGAGTTCCCTGCATCTTACACTATTTGCATGTAACGAAGCAGGGGTAGAGGTTTGTGAAAGTGTTCCTTGGTGATTCTGAACTGTTTGTTTTCCTCACTGACTTTCAAATTTGTCCTCTTAATAAACAATACCCAGTGTATCAGTCCCTCATTTGCATGGTAATAAAATCAGTCAGGTAAATACTGAGTGGGGAGTCTTGAAGGAAGAGCCTTGGGGCATCTCACTTTCTACAGACCTTACTGAAACATTAAAGACAAGTAGATACTACTGGAAACTTTCCTGAAATACCTCACTATGGGGTTAAGATGGCTCTTGTCTAGAGCAGCGGCCAGGTAAGGCCCTGAGCCCCCAGCACCGTGAGAAAGTGTTGTTCGATCATCCCTGCTGGATACTTCAGAGCTTGCCTGTGTCTTTGCAGCTCCAGCTTACGCCACCCAGACAAGCTTCACTTCGTGTTTAACATTGTAGAGTTCCCACTGAGCCCCACAGCGGCCTCCCCACGGAAGGGCGTGTGCACGGGCTGGCTGGCCGCATTGGTTGCTCCATTCCTTCAGCCAAACACAGACGTTCCGAATGCAGACAGTGGTGACGCTCTGGCTCCTGAGGTACTGATGCGGTGTGATTTCAGCTTTGCTACAGTTGGGCTTACACCCGACTAGAACACTGCACTCACATTGTAAATGTGCAGGTGTTTGTCAGCTGTTGTTGCTCATCCTGTCTGTAGAAAATAATGCCTTTCTTGTGACTGGGCTGGACTGTGAGGGCAGTGATGACCCCAGGATGACAGGTGGTAATGCAGCCGTCCTGTCTCCTATCGCTGCTTCCCAGCTACGTCTCATTTAAAGACAGTTTTTTGTTTTTTTTTTTTTTTTTTTTTTTTTTTTTTTTTTTTTTTTTTTTTTTTTTTTTTTTTTTTTTTTTGGTTTTTCGAGACAGGGTTTCTCTGTTTAGGCCTGGCTGTCCTGGAACTCACTTTGTAGACCAGGCTGGCCTCGAACTCAGAAATCCGCCTGCCTCTGCCTCCCGAGTGCTGGGATTAAAGGCGTGCGCCACCACGCCCGGCCTTAAAGACAGTTTTTAAAATGCTTTAAAGTATTCTTCAAATATTTCCTATATTGTGTACGGTGTACCCTGATCACCTCCCTGACTGCAGCTTCCCCCAGGACACCCCAGCCACATCTTCGTCCCTCTTCGTGTCCTTATGTATTCATTCCTTTGTTCAGTGACTTGACTTTGCTGAGTTGGTACTGTCTGTATGGTTGAGAGTGTGATGTCATCTGCTGGGGCATGGGGACATACCAAAGGAAGTGACTCTCCCAAGCAGCCATCCTAGGGGGATGCTGGCACTTCCCGAGCCTCCCTTCCTTTTCATTTATTCCTTGGTTTATGCTTCCAGTTCACATGTAAAAAAAAAAAAACTATGCTCAGGAAAAACACCTATGATATGGGTAAAAAAAGAAAGTATTTGCAAAGCAAACTTTTCCTTCCTCTGTAGTGTGACATGTGCTCATGGCTTTAGCAAGGAGTGATGCTGCTGTTTAAGTTCATGATGCTTGTCTGAGGGTGGGATAACATGCGTGCATCTTACGAGATCATCCTGTTATGTACTCTCACGTGCTTGCCTTCTTTTAAATGCACTGAAGCTGCTTCGATATTCCAGATACGTATCTCTCCTCGGGCAACAAATGCTTTCCGCTTACCAGAGGACCCGTCGGCCCCTATCATAATGGTGGGTCCAGGAACTGGCGTAGCCCCTTTTGTTGGCTTCCTCCAGCACAGGTACAGATCCACCACAGCTACAGAGTACAACCCTTGTAATCACAGGTGGAAACAGAATTGGCTATTTTGTTCTTTAGGTTTTTAGAATAATTGAGTATTGGTTGTAAAATTTTTACTTTAGAAAGTTTTTACCTAGTATTGGGTGCTGTAGTGATTTGTCACCATGGGGAATCTGGAGGGCTGCTTTGTATTCAGGTAGGACATCTGCTTAGTGTGAACAAGAGTCTAGGGTCAGTCTGTAGTGCTGTAACATGAAAACCCAGATAATATCCAAATACAACAAATGCTGATATTTTAAATGAGTCACTTGGAACCATACAAAATTGGATTTTGCAGGTCTGTTGGTGATATTTCCTGATGAAAGATATTTGTGTGTTCATTATATCCAACACTTCCTTTATACATTAGAGAAAAACTCCAAGAACAACACCCAGATGGGGAATTTGGAGCAATGTGGCTGTTCTTTGGCTGCAGGCACAAGGACAGAGACTACTTGTTCAGGTACAGGGTGCTGCGCTGTGATTGGACAGCTGTAACGTGCAGACCTTGGCATCTTTAAACCACCACCTTTCACTGACTGTGTGCTGTTGTGTCGCAGGGAGGAGCTCCGGCATTTCCTCAAGACTGGGGTCTTGACTCATCTGAAGGTCTCGTTCTCAAGAGACGCTGCCCCTGAGGGGGAGGAGGCCCCAGCAAAGTATGTGCAAGACAACCTCCAACGTCACAGCCAGCAGGTGGCCAGGACGCTCCTTCAGGAGAATGGCTACGTTTACGTGTGTGGGTATGTAGCCAGAGAGGAAAACCCAGCTGCTGCTACTGTAGATGGATTGAGGGGGCGGTTATCAATGTAACAGCCATTCCTTTACATCCATCACACTTGAGCACACAGTGAACAGTTCTAGAGCACAGTTAACAGCCAGGGTTTCTTTTCAGAAAAGCTGTGTGAACACTGGCTCTTGCATTGCGGAATGCTTTGCTTTGGGCACATGTTTTTAACATCTGATAATCTGAATGTTTAAAACCTTAATCGCTTAAACTGATGTCTCAATATGGATTTTGTTGTGCTGAAGAACTTGTGATTTGCAGCACTGAGCCAGTGGAGAGGGAAGTAGGGTCTGACTCTGAGAATGTCATCAGGTTAGAGTCTTGTTCCTCTAGGTCAGGGTGTGGTGGGCAGATAGGCAGAAGGCCAAGTCACTCCTGCAGTCACTAAGCTTTGTGTGCACTCTTCCGTGTGAGCTTCAAAGACAGCACCATGTGGACTGTTACACATTGTAGAAACTCAGCTCTAAAACTTCCAACTAGATAAGGAAATTCTGAAATGGGAAATTTTCTTTTTCTCCTAAATCACCCGGAGCACTTACCACCCTCCATCAGCCAAGCCCTTCTGACCTAGTAACTGATGCAGAAGATGAAATGCTGGCTGTGCCTGGGTGATGTGGCTGCGGCCACACAGGACTGACGGGATGGCACTTGCTTGTCACATGCTACCTGCCTTTGTTTCTTTACCGTTGTTTATAGCTTGAGCTGTCCAAAGGCTGATTTTGACTGTCTGGATGACTTTGTGGCCCTCATGGATTCTGGCTACCTCATGCAGAGATTCCCACACTGTGTCGGTTTATGTTCTCATTTAGATTTTGTTGACGTCCTTGACCTGCGTCTTTGTGATGGCATTTTGGTCACGTTAAAGCTGAGTGTTAAGATTTCTAAATAGCAGGTGCATCCAGTCACACAGACGTGCTGGGAACTGGTGACTGAGAACATGGAGACATCACAGATACCTCCAGACCCTTAAATTCTCCCCTGACATAGCCCCACCACGGCACTGAGTCTTAAGTTTCCTAGGAGCGGCAGGGGCATGTTCAGAGATAAAGGCTCAGAGTCATCTCACCAGTCTCACATGGAGTGGGCGGGCAGGTGCAGAGGACAGTGAAGGAGGGAACCTGTCCAAAGCCGAGGGAATCTTCCTGAGTGTGGGGCACTCAGCTGAAGAATCGAGGGAGATGAGGGCGAGAGGACCTGTAGGTTTGCAGAGGGTGGGCCTGTAGGGAGAGATGCTGTGGGTGGGTAAGGAAAAGATGAGGAAGGACACAGATGATCTGGCTCCTTAGACCCCTCCCAAGGGTAAACTGTGACATCTGAAGGTCCTGTCTTACCGTTCCTTCATCTAGATGTCAGGATGTAGAAGGAAACATGAGGTCTACTCCCTGATCTCAGACAGTCTTAACATGGAGTTAGCAAGGGGCAGTGACATAGGTGCATGTGATGCCTCCCCTGCCTTCAAGAGCTAAGTTCTGTCTTCAGTGAAGGGACCTGTCACTTCATGTGCATGAAGGTTTGGGACTATGAGAGCATGGGGGTCAACTGTTCACTTCGAGGGAGAGGGAAGGCAGGGGCTTGAGCTAGAACCCAGCTCCCTCCTGCAGTAAAACTGAAGACTGCTCTAGGACACTGGAGCCTAGGGCTGGATTGTAAGCCATGGGATCATGTGGTCAGCTCTATTAGAGTGGCCACCATAGGTGAAGGTTTGGCCTGCGGTAAGTGAAGCTGGATGCCTGGAAAACATTGAGAAGTGAGGAGAAAACAAAGATTTTGGGATCAGAGAGAACTAGGGATGTGGTTGAGAGGGTTTGGTTAAGGGAAGTTCCTGCTTTATAAAGTGTGCCATTTTGTCTCTAGAGACGCCAAGAATATGGCCAAGGATGTGAACGACACCCTCATAGGAATCATAAGCAAAGAAGCTGGCGTTGACAAACTAGGAGCGATGAAGACGCTGGCAACGTTAAAGCAAGAGAAGCGATATCTGCAGGATATCTGGTCTTAAAACTGCAACGGAGACACTGGGATTTGTTTTTGTTTGTTTGATTGTTGTTTTTTCTTGAAGTACCAAAGGTCAATTTTATAGGTGAGTTTTAAAATTTTTGGACATTTCTTGGAGGCATCTGTGTGGGGAACAACTTGCTTACAGGTACAGCGGGTACAACCACCTTACAGTCTCACAGGTTGTCTCCCACTCCTCACCTGCGGCCCTGCCCAGTACCTCACTGCATGGAGGGGAAGAGGCAGTTCCCACCTGGCACCCATTGCACACAGGCTCCCCAGGAGGACAGATCATCGATGGCTCACCTGTGCCTGGGCACATCTTGGAGAGCTTCTGGACATTCAATGAAGTATATTCAAAGGATATTTATACTGGTGATATTTAAATGAACACAAACATGCAAAGCATACTTTTGCATGTCTTTATTTAATTGTGGTTTTATTATCAAGATTATATTTCTGATAAAATATTTTAATTTTGAGGTAATCCTTAGAAAATAAGGGTTTTCATGCTACTAGAAATATATTTTGAAATATATTTGATATAGTACTCTACCGTTTTCATCATGTTAACATTTAGTGTCACCATCCTACGGCTTAGGGGCATCTGCATTCCCTGACAAAGGCATCATGTGTACAGCTCAGTAGTGTTACACCCTGTTCTTCTCATGGACTCCATTCATGTCTGCTCCTCTCTAACAGACTTGGGTTTCCCCAATACCTGACTATACTTCTGGGATTCAGTTCAGATTAAAGAACTCCAGTTAGACTTCTAATACCAAGTTCTCTTGCAAGTTATGAAAATAAAGTGTGTAAAAGGATCCTGTGCCAGTGTGTGTGTGGTTGCTGAGACAAAAACTGGAACAAAGCAATTTACAGAGGGTATTTTAGCTCACAGTTCTGATGTGGGGTCCACTGTGCTGGGGAAGTCATGGTGGCAGAAGGAGGAGGTGACTGGTTACTTCCCCTCCAGTCAGGAAGGAAAAGACAGGAGTGCCCCGCTGGCTTTCTCCTTTTTGCACACTCCAGTACTTTAATGCACGAAACAGGTCTGCCTACGTGTAGTGTGGGTGTCCACTTCAGCCTAGTGTAGAGGACCTCTTGAAGACATGCCCAGGGCTTTGTTTCCAGTGAGGTTGTAGAACCTGTCAACCTAACTGTAGCATAGCCTTCACAGCATGATAAACCCTCCTCCCTCCCATGTATAGTGACAGGCTTATTTAATAGTCAACCTTTAAAACACATCTCCACTTGGTGAGAAGTCATCACAAGACTCCTAGGTCATAAGAATTAAAGATTTGAAAGAGTAATATACTATCAAGCTTGGTGAGGCTTTGTGGCTTTTTGTTCTACTCTTCCCATCTTGTATATTCTCTCCTCACTATTACATGTTTTATGTGCAATAAATAAGATAGGGGTTAGGAAAACACCACTCAAATCCCGACATTTGTAAGTTAGGGCTGAGGCACGCAGTAAACTGTTGGATGCAGCTTCCGCTTTTCAGCCATCACTCGTGTTGGTGAGGGACCTTTCTAACCTGTTACTCCTGCAGTCTGAGCACAAACTGAATACAGTGCATCCTGGAGACTCATTGAGCTCTGTGCTGACACCAGCACAAGCTTTGGTGTCTGCTTACACTGCATTCAAGAGGTTTATTGTGGCTCTTGTAACAGAGACTGAATGGAAAGGGCCTTAAGCTTCTGGTGATACTCCAGTCTCAGCCTCCCTAACAGTGGGAATGACAGGTCTGTGTCACCAAATCTGGCCTAGTTTTCAGTATTTATATAAAGCGTAATTGTCAAAAGTGATTCAAGTTGCAGGTTATTCACCAGACATACCAGATTACTGTTGAAAGTCATGAAAAGGCTACATCAGGCAAACCAAAAGAAGTCAGATTTAGCTGGGGTAAAAGGTGACGACTCAAAGGGAAAAATCCTACCAGAGATATTTTCCCTAGAATTTAAGAATCAGTGAGAGAGACCATGACTTCTTAATATGTGTGCAGTTAATAAAGTTTCACAATAGTTAAAGCAAACGTTCACAGTTAGAAGCATGCAAGATGTCAACACATATCCCACAAATGCATAAAAGAAATTAGAAAAACAATGTCATATTAAATTAATGTTCTTATATTAAAATGAAATGTTAGATGAATTATAAACATTCTGTGAAAAATGCAACACACCAAAACATAAGAAAAGGACAGGAAGTAATTAGCTTTCTGTTCTGTAACAAGCACCTGTGAAAACCAGCCTGAAAGGCACCAATCAGCAGCCTGTGAGAGCTTGGGCCTGTCATCGGAAGCCTGTGGTAAATGAGCACATGTGGCTGAGATGGGGAAAGATTCAAGTCTCACAATGATGAATACTCACATGTGACTGAGAAGGGAAAAGATTAGAGTCCCATGTCACTTCCTGGACATTCCTCGGTAGTTTGAAAACCTCCCATGAAGCTCACCAGATTAAAGGGCCTGCCACCTACCCAAAGCTTTTAGCATATAAGCCTTTGTGGGACTTTACAAAATACAAATAACAGCACTTGGGTACCCATATCTATGTAAAAAGTGAATTTAAAATTTAACAAAACTCTGGAACATAGTGCCATATTACATGAGAGAGACAGAGACAGAACTGGAGAGAAGGCCCAGGACCTCCACAAAAGCACTGCATCTGCAAAGGACCCATGTCAGACCCCTTACAACCACCTGTAACTCCAAGAGATCCATGGAATTTAAAGTTGGCCTTGCCAGGTTATTCCATGAAACAGATGATTAAATATGTTGAATGAAGGCAGCATAACCATGGTACTGAGATTAATAAATGAGATCATATGTATGTTCAATAGCTTGATTTAGATACTGTACAGTGTATACACTTATATAGATGTTGTGTACTATAACCCTAATCTATTAAAAACTTGAAGAGGTAAAGATAATATTTAAGAAGAGTCATAGGACTACGTGACACTTTTTCTTAGAATGCAAGGAAAACTCAACATATGTCCACATGTATGCCCACTCAACACACACGCATGCACATACACATACACAAATCAGTGTAGCATGTATCTACAAGGAAGGAAAATGGTCCTTATGTGACTGAGGAAATACCCAGCCCCTGCTAATCCTCGATTCTCTGCCACAACATCCTCAATGCTGTTTTAGCAAGAAAACAGCTGCATAATACACACAAAGGTTTAAAATTCTGTTTTAATCAAGTTTTCTTTACTAAAAGTCATATTTTACAGAACTTTGAAGAGCATTTTAAAATAAGATTTAAAACCTAGCATTTTAAAATAAGATTCAAAACCTATTCTTACCCAAAACTCTCAGTAAATTAGGAATGGCCTTAGTCTGGTTTAAGATCCACCTGTCTCTAGGATACAGAACTAAACAAGAGTATCTGCCTGCCATCCTGGCGTCAGTTGTTAGAGCAAGAGTCTCAGCCAGAGGAATGCATCAAGAAAAAGAAATTTAAAATTTTTTTAAAAATGTAAAGTATAATTCTCATGTATGCTATCGTTTATACAATTGTCAACTGTTTTTAAAAGCCTACAAGCCTGTTCTTAGTGAGTAAATTTGTCAAGATTGTAGTAGGTTAGTATCTAAAACTTTTGGTTCTCCATGGCTTTGACATGAGAATGGGCCTCCAAGCAAACACAGAAACACTGGGACATGACTCCACGGTCAGAAGTTTGAGCCCATCCCCAACCTCTAGAGAGGGAGGCAGGCCAGAGGCCCTGGTCATCAGTCAGCAGCCTTCAGCCATGCCTACGTAATGAAACCCTCGGAAGCCATCTATGGCTAAGCGCTTTCCTGCTTCCTGTGAACTCTTCTGACAGGCATGAGGAGAGTCTGTGGGAACCACTGGTTTTTTAACATGGCTCACAAGTGCCTGTGCTAGTCTGGCAGTTGTGGATGGTATCTGAAGTAGAGATAGTCTGTTGGTCCAAGCCCTAGGCCTGTGGCTTCCACATTCTTTTTTTTTTTTTTTAATGTATTTATTTTATGTTTATGAGTACACTGTTGTCTTCAGACACACCAGAAGAGGGCATCGGATCCCACTACAGATGGTTGTGAGCCACCGTGTGGTTGCTGGGAATTGAACTCAGGACCTCTGGAAGAGCAGCGGTGCAATTAACCGCTGAGCCACCTCTCCAGCCCCCACATTATTTCTGATCAGAGTCAAACTGTAATTGAATTGTAGGGCATTGTTTTGGTGTCTGGAAAATTGACAATTGAGTAAAAAAAGTTTACATTTGGTGCCAGGCAGGTTACAAATAAACATGATGTGATAGTTTGAATGTAATTAGTCCCCATAGGCCCATAAGGAGTGGTACTACCAGGAGGAGGTGTGGCCTTGCTGGGGGAAGTGTGCCACTGTAGGGGTAGGCTTTGAGATCTCCCATGCACAAGCTACCTCTGCCCAGTGTGGCATACAGTCTCCTGCTGCATGTAGCATAGCTCCTTCTCCAGCATGACGTCTGCTGCCACACTGCTATGCTTCCCGCCATGACTAAGTAAGTCCCTGAAACTGTAAGCCAGCCCCAATGAAATCTTGTCTTTTATACGAGTTATTGCAGTCTTGGTGTCTCTTCACAGCAATGGGAATACTAAGGCGCGTGGCTTACCAACCCCTTAATTAAGTAACTTCCAGCCAAATGGAGGGTTGGATTTTTCAACACCTGCTTATGACTATAAATTTATAACTCACAATATAAAGAACCTTAAATAAGACTTAAATCTAGATTTCCTGATTGGATTTTGGGGCATTCGTTTTACATTTGTTCCCCCACCCCCACCCCCACCCCCACCCCAACCTCACTCCAGGGCTTTAAGCGGAGGACTTCCTGGCCTCAGTGTCGTCCTCACCCCCCATGTTCAGCTGGGGCTTCTAAAAGGTGCTTGATATCTTTCCTAATGCCAAACCCTGGTCCTTCACTCCAGGAATGCTTCACTAAATATGACTCAACTTTAATAAAAATTTTCAAAATTGCTCTCACCAAAGGATTGCATTTCTTTTTTTTTTTTTTCCCTTGTGCCGGTCAACCCCGCTCGCTCTGCTCGACCCCGCTCGCTCAGGCCAGCCCCACTTGCTCCCGGCCGCCCCCTTACGGCCCCCGCTTGTTCCAGCCAGCCCCGCTCGCTCCGATCGGCTCCGCTTGCTCCGGTTTGGCCCCGCTCGTTCTGGCCGTCCCGTTCGGCCCCACTCGCTCCAGCCCTGCTAGCTCCTGCGTCCCAGCTTGCTCCAGCCGTCCTCGTTCGGCTCCGCTCGCTCCGGACAGCCTGGCTTGCTCCGGTTGGTTGGTCTCTCCGGTCCAAGGATTCATTTCTTATTATTCTTCATAAGTACGCTGTAGCTGACTTCAGATGCACCAGAGGAGGGCGTCAGATCTTGTTACGGGTGGTTGTAAGCCACCATGTGGTTGCTGGGTTTTGAACTCATCACCTTCGGAAGAGCAGTCGGGTGCTCTAACCCGCTGAGCCATCTCACCAGCCCTGCATTTCTTTTTAATCTTGTCTCACTCACTTCAGTGGACAAACTGAAATATTGAGAATGTCCATGCTAATAAATTTAGGCCTTAAGTTCCATAACCACAGTGCTTCTTACAGCTAAATTATCTTTAGACTCGAAGTGTACCGTGAGTGAGCTGTTTGCTTATCATTCTTTGACCTGACTGTCATCTATCTGTTATCTATTTGCCTACCTATTGTCAATCTATCATCTACTTACCAGCCTAGTATCTGTCAATAGCTTTATCTTTCACCCATCTATTTAAGTGTTTTCTGTATTCCCACTTATAAACACATGAGCTTGCTTCCTCCTTCTTCCTCGCTTCCTTCCCTGGTTTTTGGTGTTGGTGAATTATGTGTGCAATTATGCTTCAGGTTATAGTTAAAAAGCACTGTGGTGTAAATGGAATTACAGAGGGGTTGAAGTCAGGAACGTGAAACGGCAGCTCCTTGGAGAGCTCTCCAAGCATAGCAGTTGAAAGTGTGGCTAATATGCCCAGCTACGTGTTCAAGACCTGCTTTTCATACCCAGCTCCTACCCTTGGACAAGTAGCCTAACCTATGTTCCAGGCTGTTGAATAGTGAGTGTAACTGCCTGCCTTAGTTAGGGCTTTACTGCTGTGAACAGACACCATGACCAAGGCAACTTTTGTAAGGACACCATTTAATTGGGGCTGGCTTACAGGTTCAGAGGTTCAGTCCATTATCATCAAGGCAGGAGCTTGGCAGCATCCAGGCAGGCATGGTACAGGAAGAGCTGAGAGTTCTATATCTTTTTTTTTTTTTTTTTTTTTTTTTTTTTTGGTTTTTCGAGACAGGGTTTCTCTGTATAGCCCTGGCTGTCCTGGAACTCACTCTGTAGACCAGGCTGGCCTCAAACTCAGAAATCCGCCTGCCTCTGCCTCCCAAGTGCTGGGATTAAAGGCGTGTGCCACCACACCCGGCTGAGAGTTCTATATCTTTATCTGAAGGCTGCTAGCAGAATCTTTCCAAGCAGCTAGGATGAAGGTCTCAAAGCCCACACCCACAATGACACACCTATTCCAACAGGGCCACACCTTCTAATAGTGCCACTCCCTGGGCCGATCATATACAAACCACCACACTGCTTCATATGTTGATATGTAATGCTAAATGAGTTAATTTGTAAAAATTACTTAAGACAGCCCCTGGCATTCAGCAAGCCACACATAGAAACCACTACTCCTTTTAATTACAGTCTCATACATTTTGGTATATTTTGTTTCATGCATATTATATATTTTTTCTATAAGCCACAGTCAAGGTATAAAGTAGGATTTCTTAGAGCCTGTCATGGTTTGTATATTCTTGGACCAGGGAATGGCACCATTTGGAGGTGTGGCCTTGTTGGAATAGGTGTGACATGGTTGGAGTAGGTGTGTCACTGTGAGTGTGGGCTTTAGACCCTCACCCTAGTTGCCTGGAAGTCAGTCTTCCACTAGCAGCCTTTGGATGAAAATATAGAACTCTCAGCTCTGCCTGTGCCATGCCTGCCTGGATTCTGCCATGCTCCCACCTTGATGATAATGGACTGAACCTCTGAACCTGTAAGCCAACCCCAATTAAATGTTGTTTTTATAAGACTTGTCTTGGTCATGGTGTCTTTTCACAGGAGTAAAACCCTAACTAAGACAGAGCCCTATGTTATTTTTTATTTGACTTCTGGAGTATTAATGATAAATATTTTAAAGGTTCAAATATAAAACTGAGCATTCATGAATCTCTAACCAAATCTACTCAAAACCAGAGTTAATAAATGAACACCCTGGGCACAGATCTTGACAGCCATGTAGAACCAATCCCTGTGGTCTGGTCTATTCTGCTTCCTTCCCCATCTTAGGAGTCACAGTAAGCCTCACTCAGATGGTATAGTTTGCCTGATGTAGACATCCAAGTGAGTTATTTCCAAAGAAGTTGAAAGGGAGACCATTTAAATGCATTTGTAGTGTATGGCTGACTGGGTAAGCCTCCCCTATTTGGAAAGGGGCATCCCCTCAAAGCTAATAAAAGTGTTATTACTTATATGGACATAAATCAGCTCTTCTTTGCTCTATGTTTTATTTAATGCTAACATCCCTCTTTTTAAATGTAGTTGGTTGACATTTCTTGGAAATCCAAATGCTGCTTTTGACATCCATTAAATGGATTTTGTTAGATATTACCGTGCAGTAGTTTCCCTCAGGGACTCTCTACCATGGCATAGTCTTGTCTCTAAAGTTCCCTCTATGATATATATGCACATCTAATTATCCTGCCTTTAGATATGTCTTCATCATCAGAGACCAGGCAATTCTGAGTGCCAAAGAAAGTAGAGGCTGTGCGAAAACCACGAGGAACCAGTGCCCTGCCTTATCTTCTTCATGTCTGTAGTGCAAAGATTCATGCAAGAATCTACTCAGCCAAACCGGCATCATCTGGTGAGCTGGAATGCATTTGTGACACACAAAACCATCCTGAAAACTCCATCAGGGTTCACTCCAACTTGGTTAACAACTGGAGACGCAAAGAACTCCTCTGGATCTGTCACATAATGAAATGGAATAATCTGAGTCCATATAGCTAATAAACAAAAGGTCTGTGTTACTCTCATTTTTATTCCACATACCATGTGTCTGGTTTTCTCAAGTCAGGCACCGGCAGGCAGTATGTGCCTCCAAACTGATAGACTTCCCCCTAGAGCTTCCCCGTCTTCAGTAATGCTTCTGTGAAATCAAATCCAATATTTCACTTGAATAAATATAATTGAACAGATGCACAGGGAGGAAAAAAAAAACTGTGATAGAGCCGGGCGGTGGTGGCATACACCTTTAATCCCAGCACTTGGGAGGCAGAGGCAGGCGGATTTCTGAGTTCAAGGCCAGCCTGGTCTACAAAGTGAGTGCCAGGACAGCCAGGGCTATACAGAGAAACCCTGTCTTGAAAAAAAAAACAAAAAAAATTTAAAATGTGATAGCTAAGACACCCACTGGGATGAGATTAGCGGCAGGTTCAAGACTTCTGTTATTCAGCTAGAGAGAAAAAAAAATCAAGATGGAAGGTTGGGAGGATGGGGAGGGAGGGCACCTGAGGGGGGGTGAACCTGATCAAAACACATTGTATTAAATGCTCAAAGAAGTAATGATTTATTTACAAGAACAGAATTGGTACCCAGCTGGGCTGCCTGAGAAGGACTCAGTCTTTCTTGGGATTTGGAGTTGTATCGGCTATGTCCAGGATGCTTATGATTTGGCCAGGAAATTTTCTTTCACCTCTATAGCTGTCTCAGTCAGGACATGACCGCACAATGTGGAAGGTTAGGATTTTCTTCATCCAAAGAAATCCCTGAGATTTGTCTGTACATGAAAGAAAGATATGTGTCACAATCCTGGAGTGTTCTGGTTGATTCTACCCAGAAACATCCTTAGCAGAGATAAAACTGTCACATTAAAAAAAAAAAGACTCGCCGGGCGTGGTGGCGCACGCCTTTAATCCCAGCACTCGGGAGGCAGAGGCAGGCGGATTTCTGAGTTCGAGGCCAGCCTGGTCTACAGAGTGAGTTCCAGGACAGCCGGGGCTATACAGAGAAACCCTGTCTCGAAAAACCAAAAAAAAAAAAAAAAAAAAAAGACTCTTGTTTGTGATAAGCTCCAACTTGTAATCAATCACAAGACTGCCTGGTCATGCCACAGAAAGGACTGAGCCATTTCCAGAACTCGCTCTATTATGGAAATCTATGTTAAAATAGTATTTCAAATAGTAATTGACTAAATATTTTTGAAGAGTAGTATGGTATTATTTTAGGAATAAATGATGATTGTGAAAGACCCCCAAAGTGTTTCCCCCTGAAATGTACAGCCTTTGANAAACTTGTGGTTTTAGCCCTTAAAAATGCTAAGAAAATTAGAATCGGGGTCAGACTCCTCTATCCCTGTGTGGAATATGAGTCTCACCCTAGCTTGCTAGCTTAGAATAAACCTCCTGCTGTTTGCATCAAGTTCGGCTCCGGTGTCTTCCTGGGGGACGTGCTCTCCGGGGACTGGGTAAGGGTCTCCCCACACGGGGTCTCTTCAATTGATGATCTTTTAGCAGAGCATGAACATAAGCAACCTATTTACTTCGTATAGACACCAGTGCACATTTATATTAAATAACTTTAAAGATTTGTCAAAGAATTGAGATTCTTAATTCCATTTTTTTTCCTTCAAAGCAACACACACACACTTGAAGAAACAAAGCTTTGAAAGCCCTTTGGTTTTCAGTGGTCAGAGTTGGGTTTTGACAGCTGAGAGGCAAACCAGGGTCTCTGGGAGATGGAGAATTGGAGCTAACAAAGTTCCCTACCAGAGCCAGGGAGGAGAAATGTCATAGACTGTCCTCTCCCATAGAAGCTTACTGTGGTAAAGGTCAGAACCAAGACTGTGCTGGCTGGTTTTGTGTGTCAGCTTGACACAAGCTGCAGTTATCCCAGAGAAAGGAGCCTCCCTTGAGGAAATGCCTTCGTGAGATCCAGCTGTAAGGCACTTTCTCTATTAGTGATCAAGGGTGGGAGGGCCCATTGTGGGTGGTGCCATCACTGGGCTGGTAGTCCTGGGTTCTATAAGAAAGCAAGCTGAGCAAGCCAGAGGAAGCAAGCCAGTAAGTAACATCCCTCCATGGCCTCTGCATCAGCTCCTGCCTCCAGGTTTCTGCCCTGTGTGAGTTCCTATCCTGACTTCCTTTGGTGATGAACAGCAATGTGTAAGCTGAATAAACCCTTTCCCCCCCAGCTTGCTTCTTGGTCACAATGTTTTGTACAGGAATAGAACCCTTGAGTAAGACAAAGACTAAGAAATGATTCTACGGGGCTGGTGAGATGGCTCAGCGGGTTAGAGCACCCGACTGCTCTTCCAAAGGTGATGAGTTCAAATCCCAGCAACCACATGGTGGCTTACAACCACCCGTAACAAGATCTGACGCCCTCCTCTGGTGTATCTGAAGTCAGCTACAGCGTACTTATGAAGAATAATATGAATCCTTGGACCGGAGAGACCAACCGGAGCAAGCCAGGCTGTCCGGAGCGAGCGGAGCCGAACGGGGACGGCCGGAGCAAGCTGGGACGCCGGAGCTAGCAGGGCTGGAGCGAGTGGAGCCGAACGGGGACAGCCGGAACGAGCAGGGCCAAACCGGAGCAAGCGGAGCCGATTGGAGCGAGCGGGGCTGGCTGGAACAAGCGGGGGCTGTACGGGGGCGGCCGGGAGCAAGTGGGGCTGGCCGGAGAGAGTGGGGTCGAGCAGGGCGAGCGGGGTTGACCGGAACAAGGGAAAAAGAAAAAAAAAAAAAAGAAATGATTCTACATAATCTGTAGCTGAATTCTGCTTCTAAGGACAAGCAGAACTTGATCTCTAAGGACTGGGAAGTCTGCAGACTTTCTAGCCTTGAGTGCTCTCGATGCCAGGCATTTGTGTTGAATTTAATGTGTTTAACCTAACTTGTAACAATGAAGCAATAACATTACATAACTAAAGTCCAGGAAACCGTAAGAGTGAATAAATTTGACCACATTGGATTTTTTTTTTTAATCAAGAGGGGGGAGAAGAAAGCTGATGTTACTCCCCCCTCCAAATGCCTCCGTCGCTGTTTTATTGAAATCTTCTATTTGTAGCATCAACATTTAGATTTTGATTAAGTGGAAAACTAAGTTTATGAAACAAACGATCTCATACTTTTTTTTTTGAAAAGTCCCAACGTTGAGTGTATATACTTTCTTCATACAGACTACGGTTTCTAAAGCCTGAAAACCAAGCTTCTGATAAAACAGGCTCAGTAGTTAAACACATAGGAGTCTAAGTTTGTTCTTTTGTCCAGCCTTTCCAGATTAGCTTCGGTAAATTAATTAAGCCGGCTCCCTGCTGGGCTGTGTCCTCTGCTCGTAATTACACCGAGTCTGTTCCCTCTCTTCCTGCTGACACTGACAGATCAGGGACCTAAAATAGATCCTAATTATTTTCCGGTTACCCCTCTCTGTTCAAAGCTTTGCATGGCTGTTTTGACTGTGAGACCTCATTAATACGGAGCTCATTAAAACCACAGAGAATGGATGAATCCACAAGTACAAAACTTTGGTAGAAGGTATAACAGGCACAAGGTATAAACAGGAAATAAATATTAAAGATGCCATTCTAGCTATCAGTACAGAAACAAGGGAAATTCAGACAATACAGTAGGTGATATTGGCTCCCAGGGTTACAGGGGCTTTCATCCATTGCTGAACTCCACACGTTAGGATCCCCAATGATGGACTTAGGGAAGAGAGTTTTCTTTGCTCCTTCCTCTTCCCTGGGTGGCCATATTAAATCTCTCCCTTTCTGTTTTAAAAAGGAAGGGAGGGAAGGAGGGAGGGAGGGAGGGAGGGAGGGAGGGAGGGAGGGAGGAAGGGAGAGGAGGGAAGGAGGAAAGGTGGGAGGGAGAAGTAAAGAAAGAAACACTAGAAGATATTTTAAATTGCCAATAATAGTTTTTAAAGATTTATTTATTTATCGTGTAGTCAGCATTCTTCCTGCATGTATGCTCGCAGGCCAGAAGAGGGCACCAGATCTCACTATAGACGCTCATGAGCCACTCTGAGCCACCATATGGATACTGGGAATTGAACTCCAGACCTCTGGAAGAGCAGCCAGTGCTCTTAAGCTCCGAGCCATCTCTCCAGCCCTGTTAATAATATTTTGAAATGAAGATACCTCAAGTGTCTTGTCATAAGAAGTATCTTGTGGCCTGAACAGACAGTGAAGCTATCTCGGTGCGCATGAGTGATCTCATTAGCATATGTTATGATAGACTTCAACAAACAACACTGGATTTACATTCTATCTCTTTATAACCGTCCTAAAAGATTTGAAAGACAAATGCATATTTCTTATAGAGAAAACATTGCTCCAAGGCCAACAGTGGTTATTCAAGGTCACAACTCATAAATAAAAGGAAGGGAGCTGGGCGTGGTGGCGCACGCCTTTAATCCCAGCACTCGGGAGGCAGAGGCAGGCGGATTTCTGAGTTCGAGGCCACCCTGGTCCACAAAATGAGTTCCAGGACAGCCAGGGCTATACAGAGAAACCCTGTCTCGAAAAACAAAAAAAAAAAGGAAGGGAAATAAGGCTGTTCTGTTTTCTTGAACTTAAACCCCCCCCCCCCGCCCCCGCCACACCTACCTCTCATGTGCAACCATGTTAAGCTTTTTTTTTTTTTCCATCTCCACAAGATTTATTTTTAAAGGAATGACCTAAGGGAGAAAAAAATGGGGTACAGAAGTATGGGCTAGTAAATAAATACAAATGTAAGCTGTTTCACTAATTTTATAACCACAAACTTGTACAGAGAATGAGGCCCTCTACAGAACACAACAGATTCGGACGAGGCGGTCCCTTAAAGAAGCTGAAGATCCGGTCTCTGGTGTTTGACATTTAGGATGCAGTCAGCCCACACTTTTACCCAGATTTGAACAGAAGAATGGCCACCTGACCCAGGTAGAAGTAGACAAAGTGTTTGGTTTCATACGTCACGTAACTACCGAAGTTCCGGCCCACAATGCAGTGCCAGGTGGGGTTGTACTTCTTGTCAAACTCCTTCTTGATATGGGCCGCAATATCCTTCTCTGCGCTGT
The DNA here is from genome assembly GCA_902729485.2 of Mus minutoides. Classification (NCBI taxonomy): domain Eukaryota; kingdom Metazoa; phylum Chordata; class Mammalia; order Rodentia; family Muridae; genus Mus; species Mus minutoides. The sequence goes on from LR753476.1 coordinate 337,772, forward strand.
ACTTCTCCAGCGCCTGCGTAGCGCACCTCACCGAGTCCTGCTGCATCTCTTCCGACATGTCTACAGTTTTTATCACCGCCTTCCGGTCGCACATGGTTAGCTTGGAGCAGGGGCCAGTCGGCTGCTGCGAGTCCCTAGGGAAGGTGCTGGCAGCGCTCAAGCAGCAGCAGCAACAGCACCGGACAGCCGGTCCCTGCCGAAGCCTTGGCACATCTCTTAGCTAAATATTTAACTGTATGCGTTTGCTACATTTTCTTTACCCATTCAAGAGCCATTTGGTATGTGGTTTATTTTGTCACAAAAAGTAAGAAACCGCCTCATTTCCATCACAATGTGACTGCATAATTACCTGCTGACCCTCTGAGGGGGGCTGGGGGGGGCTGTACCCTGGAGACCTGGCTTTTCATGAATCAGTGATTCACACGAGTGAGGAAATGCAGTGGGAGCAGCAGACACTGCTGTTGCTTGAGGGAAATATTTTAAAAATGAACCCACCTACTCTCCAATAGAATCAAAACTCTTAAAACTTATGATTGTGGTTAACCAATCAGATTTATGTATCAATAAAATCACAACTTACAACTTACAAGATGCCAATATAATGATTTTAGAGCCATTTGATAATGACAAAAGCTTTATCTCAATTATTTTAACCTTATGATATCATAACTGTGGCTGTTTCAAGTCACGCTGGTTCATGTCTGCCTTCATTTTCCTTCCTCTCCTCCTCCTCCTCCTCCTGTCACAGTCCGTGTTTCATATGTGGTGATGCCTAGGAGCAGTGTCGCTTTATATTCTCTCTTATAGTCTTTAAGCATCGTTAGAGAAGATGGACTCTTGGCCAGAGACGTGAGGAGGAAGGAACCGACTGGGTGAGAAGCCTTGGCCACTAAGGGAATTTCAGTGAGATTGGCTCCGCACAAGCTGACTTCTGCCTGACTCCTCCCATCCACAAGCTTACACTGCATATCTTCTCTGCAAGCCTTCATCGGCTCAGAAGCAAGAATAGCCTTTCCAACTCTGCATAGTCCAGGCAGCAACAGTACTGTGAGTACCAAGAACTGAACACAGGTGTAAGTCACCTTCCTGCAGAAAAAAGGAAAAGGCTCCTCTTGGGGCTCTTTGTCTCATTAGTAACAGAATGTAAAGATGGACCCAAATTGGAGCTCAAGGACAATTTTATTAGTATTTAATAGAGAGAAAGAAAAGACAGGGCAGGCAGTGTATAAATCTCAGCGGCACCCAGAAGAGTAGAAAGGGTGACTCGGGGAGCAGAGAAGCCTCTGTCATTTAAGCTGGAGGTAAGACTCATGGTGGACAGGCTGCCATATTACAGGGAGGGAGACTTCTGGAGAAGAGGAAAAAAAAAAATCCCAGACTATCAAAAACAAACATACTTAGGTTCCGGGGCAGCATCCCAAAGAGAAAGAGACAGAAAAATGTAAAGAAAATCTGTGCCTTTTAAACAGAGGCCTCAGAAAGGAGGGCAGTTCCAGCTGAACCTCATGGTGGCTCCTAGGGACTATGCTAAGGGTGTGGAAATTCTGAAGAGAAAAAAATATAACATCTCATTTAAGGGGCTGGAGAGATGGCTCAGCGGTTAAGAGTACTGACTGCTCTTCTGGAGGAACTGAGTTCAAATCCCTGCAACCACATGGTGGCTCACAACCATCTATAATGGGATCTGATGCCCTCTTCTGGTGTGTCTGAAGACTGCTACAGTGTACATACATATAATAAATAAATAAATAAATCTTTTTTTAAAATCTCATTTAAGAACTAAGTATTCTGCTTTTTAAATTTTTTCTTAGTATGGCTTAAGGTAGGTCTGCCTTCACAGGATTAGTCTCCTGGCCAGATGCTGGAAGGCTAGATCTCCAGCCAGGACAGAGATTCTAGTCTCTTGACCACAAGGAGTATTTCCTTAATGGGCCTTTATGGCAAATGTTCCACCCTTTGATGCAATGCCTCATTTGGTAAGCAGTGAGAGAATCTTCATTTTTCCTTCTGTAATGGTGATAAAGGTCACTTGCAGTCTGTGTGATGTGGTCTTGAGGCCACTATGTTTGCCCTGCGTCAGTGCAAAATAAACATTCAGTCTGTATCTCTGCAAACAAACCTGTCAATCTCAGAGGAGTTGGTGGCTGGTAAACTGTGGCGTAGTGTTGCGAACCAAAGGTTACACTGTCAGGTTGGACAGGTTGGAGGTAAGTTCTGACCAGGCTGTCCAGCCTATGACCTGACAGAAAGAAAGAAAATTCCTTCAACACCATTACAAAAACTGTTGCACACATTAAGGGGGGAGTCCTAATTTCCCTCTGGGTCATTGTGTCATCATGCAATGTCGTTTCTTATACCCACCTGACTGGTTAGGACAATGGTCATCTGATTCTCTGAAGCTGTGAATACATTACATCACATGGCTAAGGGGAACCCAGGGTGAGGTTTAGAGTCGACTGAACTTGACATGGGGAAGTTGCGCAGATTTCTCTCAGTGAATGCAATGTGAACCTAAGAGTGAAAGCAGCAGAAAAGAAACTAACTACGGAAGGTCAGAGGCTATGGGAGAGAAGTACCACCAACCCTACAGCACAGGAACAGTTCTAGAAGCTATGGATAGATGGCATGGCCTCCAGACAGGCAACAGAGGGAATGGCTTGGAGAACCTTTGTTCAGACCTGAAAATAGTAAGTTTGTATTGATCAGGCTTCTGAGTTTATGGAGGTTTGTGAAGGGCAGCCAGGATAGCTGGGCCTGACCCTGCCCTGCCCTGCCCTGCCCTGCCCTGCCCTCTGGAGTTTTCCTTGTCACTGATAAGCAGTAGTACCTTCCTTCCTGCTGTCTGGCTTCTCCTTGGCCTCATCTTTCCATGCCTTCTCCTAACCACACTCCTACGTGCCCCTCTCAAAGCTAAGACTTGCTTTTATAGGTGCTATACTCTGAGTTACAGATACTGTGCATTATGAACTTGGACATTGAGTCCTCACAAGGGAGAAATTCAGCTCACTGGAGTAAGTGCTCAAGATAAGAGGGGGAGACAATGGAGAGGAAAGAGCGAACAGTGAAGGCACACAGCAAAAGTTCTGACCTGCAGGCGAGGAAGACAAGGTAAACCCGAGGGGGAGAAGCTTCCGGAAAGCCAGCTCTGCCTGCACCGTCCTGACCTTAGGAGTTTCCAAATCTGAATGGTATGGTTGGGATATAAGATGCCTTCCAACTCATTAAATGCTTAGACCCCTACTTGGAAGACAATAAAAACCGTAAAAGGTAGGGTATAGCGGGAGGCTTTCTGAGGGATGGGAGGTGGGGGTGGGAGTGAGGGGTGGGGGAGGGTCACTGGAGAGAATCATGGGACTTTGGTATGCTCCTCTTTCTCTTCCACACCCGGTCCTATGAAGGGACCTTCTCTTCATACACTCCTATTGTACCAGATTAAAAACTGTAGAGAAAGCAAAAACAAACAAACAAACAAACAAACAAATAAATAAATGAAAAAGAGGCCTGCCTTTTGGGAAACATTAGTTTGGCCTGGCTGAGTATTGATATGCAAAGTAACCAAGGCCCTGCTTGGCTCACCAACTGTCTCACCAGGGGATGCTGCTCTTGGTGCCCTAACAGCCAGCTTTTACTTATAAATTAGTATGTTAATAGGGGTGAGGAGTGCCATAAGGAGTTGGTAAGTTTCACTAGGCCAGTTTGAGAAAGTCTCTATCCTTCTAGGAACTTCCACTGGAGAGCAGACAATTCCTCCAAGTGCCGTCTTCTCCCATCTCTTGTCTGATAAGGACCCTGGTATCCCTCCTCCTTTGAAGCCCAGACTGCTTTGTTGAATTTATTTATCATCTGGATAGATATCCCCACAGATGCAGTAGTGGTATGGAGGTTATTAAGGTAGTCAATCACTTTCTGATTAGATTTAAGATCAGTTACATCCTTCAAAGCCACCAGAGAAGTTTTGTCTTCAAGTAAATGGTGATTAATACCGAGAACACCTAGAAGAGAGCAGGAAGACAGTAAGAGCCTTACATAGTAGACAACTGCTGTGAGACAGTATCTGATAGGCTGAAGGGTCTGTTGAACACATGAACTCTCGGAAGCCATGACTGAATATACAAAATCCCAGCATACAGGTGACTTGGTGGGCTCATGGAGTCCCATCTCAGCTCAGGACCTATTCACAAATGACTGCTACAGGGGAAGGAAGAATTGGTTTTCTTCACTTGTGTGCCTCCTCCTCCCCGCCCCTAAAGGCTGTGCGTGTTCCGGAAGATGATGCATTTTTGAATGGGTATAGGTGTAATTGGTCAGCAATTCATTCCTCACCATGTAATCCTGCTTCATCCCAGGCCCAAAGCAACAGGGCAACGCAACCATGGACTGCAACCTCAGAAACTGCAGGTCAAAATAAACTCCTGTTTGTAAGTTGATCATCTCAAAAATTTTATTCCAGCAACAAAAACCAACTCTTAGCAAGCCAGTTTCCTTGTGTTCTATAGTTCCAGCCTTTTGGAGTATAATTAGTAAGTAAAATTTAATAAATTTCAAGTATACAGCATGTTGATTTAAAATACACTTTACAATGTGACATAATCGAACACAATCAAGTTAGTTAACACACACATGATTGCACACAGTCACATTTTGCTTTGTTTTCTCTTAAATAAAACATTATCTGTGGTCACCAAGATGCCGGTCAGATAATTTGTTCAATCTGTAGGTGGGTGTTTGTACACGTGGCTGATTATTTTCCTGTTCTCACCTCCAGGGCTCTGGCAGCTCCCACACCACTTCATCTTTGTATAAGTGTTATTGTTTTAGAATGTACATATGAATGAGAATAGAAATTTTGTTTCTGCAGAAAGCAGAATCCAAATGTAAATTGAGATACTCTGCAACAGCTTTGGGCCTCCAGCTTTGTTTGTTTTGCTTTGTTTGTTTGTTTTGCTTTGTTTTGTTTTGTTTTGCTTTTTTCGAGACAGAGTTTCTCTCTATAGCCTTGGCCCTCCCGGAACTCACTCTGTAGACCAGGCTGGCCTTGAACTCAGAAATCCACTTGCCTCTGCCTCCCAAGTGCTGGGATTAAAGGAGTGCGCCACCACACCCGGCTCCAGCCCAGCTTTGGAATCATCAAATGTCATGGAGTACAGAGATCTACTTTAACACTTCAGTGAAGCTTCAGTATGAGGCTAAAATAAGGTAAGCACAAGCTAAAAATGAACCCAAACAAAAATAAGCGGGGGCTGGATGAGGGAGCTTCTTGTAAGCCTAAAACAGAAAGTTCCGACCGTGCTTTCCAGCCCATTCCAGTTCCATCCTTGCAATGTGGAAGTAGCACACGCTAACTGTCCTGTCTTCAAGGATAGAACCAACAAGCTCACAAAGTCACGCCCAGTAACCTATGGAGATTCTATGAATCTTTTAGGAACCTCAGCTCAGACAAACCCAGGATTCATGGCTTCGGTGGCATTTTAGGACCAACCAGCAGGAATCAGAACTGGTTACAAACAGAAGGAAAGCACTCAAGGGAAGACTAAGGCGCTTAAAGGAGCAGGGAGGGCATTCATGGAAGAGTGACAGAAAGTGAAACTATAACTACAGAATCCATGAGGGGATAGACAGTTTCGTGGAAGCTCTGGAACCAGGAAGAGGTCGTCTGAAGCCCGCAGAGTCTGCCTGAGGTCAGGGTGAAAGATCCTGAGAAAATGTAACAGGTCTCAAAGACCCCGAAACTGGGAAAGAGATTTCATTATTAGTAGAAAGCTTTTATTTGGCTAAATATAATAGCCTGAACATTTCTTGAATTTGTGTGCTTGCCCCTACTGTTCTTTGAT
>LR753476.1:343702-364518 GCA_902729485.2 Mus minutoides
TTTGCACCTGTGCACCCGAGCATAAAAATCTTCCGTGTACCCATTTCTTCTGTAGAAAGAATGGATATTGTCAGATATTGTCAAATCAGAAAAATCCCCTACTCCCTCCTCCTCCTTCTCTCCCTCTTGAGGAACCATAAAAACAGGGTCCTCTTTTCCCTCAGGGTCGACTCCTCTATCCACTTCCGGGATATGAGTCGTCCCCAGAGCTCTGGCTTTCCCCGAATAAAGCCTCATGTGATTTACAGCAAGCCTGGTCTTCTGTGAGTTCTTGGGGGATTCGCCAATATCCCGTGACTTGAGTGGAGGTCTCCCTACGGGGGTCCTTTCAAGGGCTGTTCCAGTTCCTGGCCACCAGGTAGGAAGGTGAGGTTGTGGTGGAGAAGGCTGGCTGCACAGAGCTGAGCTGCACAGTCAAGACACCAGCCACCACACTCGCCTCTTAGCTAGTGGAAACACTGCAGGACCAAGGGAGGACAGTGCAAAGTTTACAGACCACACAAGTGACTAACAAGTAACGTAAAATTCGTAGAGAGCTTCCCTGTGCTAGGCCACTGCAGGAAATGGCCAAGGAAGCAGTTTGTATGTATGTTGACTGTATGTATCCCAGCAGATGTCAGTTTGCAGGTTGACTGTTTTATACCCCCTGTATTCCTGGGGGCCCTGCCACCCTTCCTCTGGCAACCCAGAGTGACATATATTTTGATTAGCTATATACTAAGCTTGCTTAATAAAACTTGCTAAACCGCTATGCTAACAAAAAGTCTCTCACAAGTAGCAGAATTAGCCACAAGTCATCTATAGCACAGGGAGAACAAGGGGAAATTGGGTTCCAGACAAGACACAGTGTAAAACCATGTGGGTGCTGAGCAGAATGTTGCAGATGCCACTCCTCTATCGTGTGTGTGTGTGTGTGTGTGTGTGTGTGTGTGTGTGTTCTCTCAAGCCTTCTGCCTTAGGGTAAGTAAACACATTTCAACAATCTTTTCTAATTTTGAGTAGGTACTAACTCTCAGTCCTGTGGTTGGATCCTTTATACTTGGGCAATTCTAATCTATGTTCAAGTGTACTTTCGTTTCGAGGTCCTAGAAAACACAGTTCAATAGTGTAGGAGATAGTGCCAGGCGTGGTGGGGCACGCCTTTAATCCCAGCACTCGGGAGGCAGAGGCAGGCGGATCTCTGAGTTCAAGGCCAGCCTGGTCTACAGAGTGAGCTCCAGGACAGCCAGGGCTACACAGAGAAACCCTGTCTGGAAAAACAAACAAACAAACGAAGTGTAGGAGATATTAAGAAGTCCATTTGCATCTAGAGGGAGAATATACAGAATATAAGTAGCATGCTAAAGAAATCCTGACACCAAAATTCTGAAGATCCAACAGGTAAGAAATTTGTCCCACAGGCTCAATGTCCTACAGAGCTTTAGGATCCATCTCTGTCTCTCCCTAGTGTGGTATTTTATCAGTTACCAGTGCTGGACTGTAGTTAATTAACATAGACCATCCAGGGACCTGTGAAGCTAACTAGAGCATCAAGGTTATAGATCCTAAGCAGGTAGATTAGTTAATAGATTGATTAGTCACAAAGACTCGAACTTGGCCCTGGTTCTGGCTGTGAGAATCAAGAAATAACCAGGGCTAATTCATTCCTAATCCAATTCCTGGAATAACAAGATGAGAGAGGACCTGGAGCCCTATTTACCCTGGAGTGGTTTGACTATGCTTGTCCCACTGGAAGTGGGACTATTAGGAGGTGTGGCCTTATCGGAGGGGGTGTGGCCTTCTTAGAGGACTTGCCCCACCGTGGGGGGTGGGCTTTGAGGTATCTATGTTCAAGCTCCACCCAATGTAGAGAGCCTCCTCCTGGCTGCCCTTGGAAGACAATCTTCTCTTCCTTGCCTTTGGATCAAGATGTAGAACTCTTGGCTGTTACAGCACCAAGTCGGCCTGCACAATGCCATGCTTCCCACTGTAATGATAATGGACTAAACCTCTGACACTGTAAGCCAGCCACTTACTTTATATAGAGTTGCTGTTGTCATGGTGTCTCTTCACAATGATGAAACCCTAACTAACACACTCAATCTGTCAGAAGACTCCACCATAAAATGCTAACCCTCCAGGGTTTTACAGACTTTGAAGAGTTGGAAAAAACACCACTTAAAGAAGCTAAATGCAGAAGTCATACTGCAGGTACTCCTTGAAGCATGATCCATGAGGAGGGAGAGGCTCCAGTGTGTGGGAATGATTTAAACGTTCAAACCAGTTAAGTAAACTTCTAAAGCACTGGGGGGGGGGGTGGAGAGGCAAAACAAACAAACAAACAAACAAACAATAGGTGTAGAATTCTGCTTGGGTCACTCAAACGCAAATGTGCCAAGATTGGGCTAAACAAAACTTCTAAGGGGAAAATACTAACAGAGAATCAAACGCTTTGAATATGAGTCTTCGGGAGGCATTAAGGCCTAAGTATGAGCTCACCAAATGGGTGGAAGATGTGAACTCAAGAGTAGTTCATGTGAGAAAGATTAAGCTTGGTATAGGAATAGGCAGTTAACCTCCTAGAGAGTGCTATGGTGGGCATTTCTCCCTTGCAAGAAAGTCTACTGCAGTGGATATTACTTGGCTGGCATCGGTCCTATGCAGTAGTAGTTATTTGTGGATGATGAGAAGCAGTGGCCACCACAGCATCCCAGAGCCCATCAGGTCCTGGGAGCTGACTTGAGTGATGGGTGTGGCAGGTGAGAGCCCAGTCTGTTTTCAGTGTCCTGGGTCAAGATGAGCAGTAAGAGCTGGCCATGACGCATGAAAAGCCTGAAGTAAGAGAATGGATGCTATAAAGTATTTACTAATATACTTGCTAAGAAAATATTATAGTTGCACAAAGTAGAATTGATCTAAAGGAGAGGCTTCCAGTATGACTAGAGATGAGTAGGACACTAACCAGGCTTGCTAAAAACTGTAGAAGGGAAAATTTGTTTTTTTTTTTTACCACAATTGAAGTTGAGGATTTCTGAGCAAGCACTCTATTCCCATAACAAAGGACAACAACTCTGATTTTCAACAGGCCATTAGGCTCATCCCCATTGCTAAAAACACACCTCTAAGGGACAGCTCAATGGGACAGCACAGGGTCACAGCCACCATTAAGTCTTGGGCAGCCATCAAGTCCCCAGTGCTTTTATCATGAAAAGGTTAATTTTGCCAGGTCGGCAGGATGACCCTGGTAATAACTCTTTGAAAAGAACTACACTTGTGTACTTGAAAAATATTTCTGGTAATATCTTCACTGTGTAAATCTCCCGTCTGCCTAAGTGGACAGGCTTGCCATCTCCTGCCTCAGTTTAAGTTATTCACAGTGTTAACCAAGGGCCAGGACCTGAAAGAGATTTAAGAATGGCAGCCCAAAGCCGGGCGTGGTGGCGCACGCCTTTAATCCCAGCACTTGGGAGGCAGAGGCAGGCGGATTTCTGAGTTCGAGGCCAGCCTGGTCTACAATGTGAGTTCCAGGACAGCCAGGGCTATCCAGAGAAACCCTGTCTCGAAAAACCAAAAAAAAAAAAAAAGAATGGCAGCCCATATGGAATGTATTAGCCTAGGGCTGTTGGAAGCTGGTTCCCTCTTATACATTAGATAGAACCAAGGTGTGGGCTATTATAAACGAGCTGTTCCCATTATTAACCTCTAAGTGTGTGAAGTGATTTCTCACTGGAAGGTGCATTAATTTTATAACAGCTCCAGGGAAATGATTGTGGGTAAGGAAGTGCGCAGTAGCCCTTCAGCAGAGGTAACAGTATCCTAGAAGAGGGAGTCGGGATGGCTCATAGAAAACAACGATGGATTGCCGGGGTGGGGGTGGGGCTACATGGGACAGAAGTGAGATAGTGACCTGTTCCATCTGTGCCACTGTACAAACATTGCTTTTTTGTTGTTGTTGATAGATAAATAAATAAATAAATAAATAAATAAATGGAACTTTTCATGCTGTATTAGAGTTACTAACTCTTCATCTTTGGCCCTTGCTACTGAATATTAAGACCTCCTGTCTCTTTGTTATAGAGGAGAGTGTTGGCTACCCAGACCACCTGCCCACACTCTATCAATTAAAAGGTTTCCTCGAAAAATGTCAACCAACAAGTGTTCAGTAGATTGTTAGGAAAAGTAACTGGAGGAACAGTATACACAGCAGTTCCAGAGTTTAGATGTAGAAGGCACCTTATGTGATTGAAAAAGTCACCCTCCAAAGCAATAAGGTTGGTGAGTGAAGATCCCAGTGTCAAGCAGAGTTAGTGGACACGAAACCCCACCGATAATCAAGTTGTGGTTTATAGTTGACACCTGCTGAGAAAGACATCATCTTCCCCTCAGTAGATTATCGCTGGGCATATGAGCCACACTCCAGGGCAGGCCCACGACCAGGAGTAACTGGGCAACCCAAAACTGATGTGTGTGTGTGTGTGTGTGTGTGTGTGTGTGTGTCCCTTTTGTTTTGTTTTGGTGTTTTCTGTCTTATTTTCTTTTTCTTTTTTTTTTAAGTTTGTCTTTTGTTTGTTTTTGCTTTTTATTATTTTTCCTCTTTTCCTCTTGGAAATGTTTGGGGGGGGAGAGAGAGAGAGAGAGAGAGAGAGAGAGAGAGAGAGAGAACGTGAATTTGGGTAGGAAGAAAGGTTGAGACAGATCTGGAAGAAGTTGGGGAAGGAGAAAGAATATCAAAATATATTGTATAATTAAAAAAAAAAACATTTTAAAATGCCAGTGTCAGAGTTAGGGTACTTGCCATTAGAGTTAGTGGAACTCCTTAAGCCCTACATAGCACAAGGCTACTGTCTCTGATGCTAGTTGTATGCCAATGTACATAAGAAGGCGCTGTTGCTGAGACTATCCCGGGCTTTGGCTGCAGAGCATGGAAAAACCAAACTGGGACTGATCTGGAGCTCCCTCCATGTTTAGAGTAATGACTGTTACTGTAAGATAGTAGTAAAATGCTCTATCATATGTGAAGAAAATAATTAACCATCTATAGTCATGGAAAGGAGGCAGAAAGACTCTGAGAACCAGAAGAAGAAATGTTGTTTCCTATGGTTATTTCATTTAACTGAAACATTCACTCTTGGAGGGAAGCAAGAGGCTCATACAAAAACTTAAACAAGGTTCAGGAAGTTCATAAGTCTTACTGAACTCACAAGACCTCTTCCCACGACTACATACATAGTCAATGTTTTCCAGAGATAGGAGGCTCCTTGAAGGAGCTTCCTGAATGCTACACACACAATACCAGCCTTATAAATTTGGTTCATTGTCACCCATCATGGGGTAGGCCTTTAGGTGATTTTTTTTGCTTTTCAGTCACCCATGCTCCTGAAAGTAATGACAATAAACTCATCAGATCTCTGAGCTATCTTCAGTGAAAAAAAAATATGTGTTCATATCTCACTGCAAGAGTCAAACAACATCAAGTTTAGAAAAGCTCCAAATATTGTTTTACTCTCATAGAAAAGCTAAGCAAAGGAGAAAAAGCATACTTTTTTTCTGCAGAGACAATTTTATTTCAAGCACACAGTCATAGGAATAGGAGAATAAAATACAATTACAAGAAATGAGTTATGTGTAACTTTAAAGAAAGCTCACGGAAGATATTACAGAGTATAATGTAATTTTTCTGTGGAGCATGCATTTCTTTGCCCGATTTATTTAGACTGCCTCCTCAAACCTAAGAAACATAAGTTATTAGCATTGAAACAAACCAATTTTGAAGACAAAGGCAAGGTCATTCATTTTGAACAGAAATATTTATGGAGATACTGCATGGATCTTTATCAGGTTGCTTTGAAAGAGAAGTTTCAATTTAATTCCCTCACCTGACTATGTTAGACCCTTTCAAAGACTCGGATTGAGGCTTCACCTACCCATGAGCTTGGCAAAGAACCCAATATATTTTTCCTCCTAGCATCTGGATGGTTGTTTTTGAATACTATTGTCTGATGGAAGCTGCAGATGTGGCAGACAAAAGACTTGACCTAGGTCAGAAGACTCCATCCTAGGTGAGCTAGAGACTGAGGCAAACAAGGTCTGAGACAGCCTGCTCAAGGGGGAACACGGGGGCGGGGGTGGGGGGGGAGATGCAACCTGGAGCTTCCCAATCGCCCAGAGCAGACCCGCATAGTATTCGCTGAAAGAAAGTGTCTGTAGTGGGTCCCACAGGGAAACTTGAGTGCAACTCTACTTGACATTACTCAAGCTCTGACGCTTCTTAGAAAATGTTACTGACTTAACAGGGTTTGTGGGGGAAGTGTGGCTATGGTGTTGTAACCATCATTACCAGCAGGTGGAGACGTTGTCACGTATTGACTCGTTTTAAAGCCAAAGAACTGAAAATACAGAACTACTGGTAAAAGGACCAGGAGAATCTGAACAAGGGGAAATTCGGTGGCAATTTACGGAAATGATCGTTCTACCCCCCGAGGGAGCAAATTCAGTCCCACTCGTGTGTACTGATTGCCACCACACTAGTAGGGTATTATCACTCACCTCCTCCTAGGTGGGGCTCTGCCTGAGCCACTGCCTGCTCGTGTCAACGGGTCCCTGAGGGGATGATTGCAGGAAAGACGGAAAGAAAAGACGAGATAGGGAGGACTGTCCAGTGAGTACAGCCGCAGTGCGTTTAATGAGCATAGCCTTTTTATATCCCACAGTGCCGTGGGAAGCAAAACCACAAGCTCGCAGACACAGTGGCTAACATACCCATAGGATATCTGTTCCCATCCAGATATCCTCCAGGAACCTTACTGCTCCTTCCACAAGGGTTAATCGGACGTTCAGTCCCTCGCCTTGAGCCTCTATCGTTCCATGCATCAGTGGGCCAGGAAATCTGCCACTCTGCAGAACATCCTGCCAGGCCACAAACCCTGATCTGTTTTGACCCGGCCTAGCAGGCAAGCTTTTACTATAGAAGCAGGTAACTGGCTCTGGACAGGGCTCCTGGATCACAGCTGGTAAAGTCACAGCAAAAATTCTTCTCAAAACACCTTCATGAAATGCAAAGAAGCAGGTCCAAATTATTATTATTATTATTATTATTATTATTATTATTATTATTATTACCAAATCCCTCAGTGATTTTCCCAGCTCAAAATGCAATCCTTTCTTGTGCCTGTTGTTAAAGGAAATAATAGAACAATACAAAAAGATGCAAACTTATTTTAGGCCAGCAGTGCAACACCTTCTCATTCCTAATGCCAGGTGTCACTTGAGGTCTTACTTTACTTTAATTTCCATAGACTGTAATTCTCTGTACAGGCAGCAGATCCCAAAACAGGGAGAGAGAAGGTGACCTGGCACACATCAGAAAAGTTGTCTCTGCTTTCTTGTGCAGAGGAATTTATGAAGTGATCAGAGACTGTGAGTCAGACTCTGAAGCAGTACCACAGAGTTGAATGCTCACTCCTTCCTTCTGTCAGCCCGCTGTGCCTTTACCTCCCCTTCACTCGGCTTGCTGGAGATAAAGCAAGGCCCACAGTTCACAAGGTCTTTAGTGCCTGGACTTCTTTCCTGGGCAGAGTAGAGTTGATACAACAGCTCTAACCCCAGAGTTATGAGTCTATGTCTAGGCCAGTTTTGCTTCTATGTATACCATCAGGCATTCCAGTTCAGGCTGTAGTGACACTGCTGATTCCTTCCCCACAATTCCCTGCAAGGAGTCTGAAGAACCTATTAGTTAAGATAATTTCAAGATTACTTTGATCTAATTCAGAAAAAAAAAAAAAAACACCAACAACCCTCTTATTCTATTACCTTTTCCACATCAAATTAAGGTGGTAGTGTGTCATCAGTGCTAAGAAAATCCAATCAAAATATTTAAAATTATACAAATAGTCAAAGACATTCCATAGATAAAATCTAAATTGCTAAGATTCATGAGCCAAATCCTCTTAAAGCTAACCTTTTGATGTCAAATGCCTTGCTCCTGCAAGTTATTCCAAAGGATCTATATTCGTCCTCCCATCTGTTCTGTCTGTTCCAGGAGTTCTCTGCCTCTTAGCAACTTCAGGATGCTCCCACAGCAGAAGATGGGGCGGGGGTGGTAGTGGTGGTGGTGGTGGTGGTAGGTGAGATGTGTGGGGTTCCTTTCCCATCACCTTTCAAGAAAGATATAGGTAGGCAGAGACCTTCACTGACAAACTAGCCAAGTGTTGAAACATGCCAGGAGCAACCCTCCACAATCTCCTTCAGAAAGGAGAGAAAATGGATGCCAGCATTATATAGTAGTAAAATTAGATAAGGGGCTTACAAAAAATGCCATCAGCCAATATTGTCCTGTATGCAAAACTCAGGAAGACAACCAGATTCAATAAGACTGTATGAACAAGGTTATACACTCTAGCCAGAGACCATTTTTCCTAAGATTGACTTGTGTTTAAAAAAAAAATTATCCAGTCATGGTGATACACGCCTTTAATCCCAGCACTCCTGAGGCAGAGGCAGGCAGATGTCTGAGTTCAAGGCCAGCCTGGTCTACAGAGTGAGTTCCAGGACAGCCAGGGCTATGCAGAGAAACCCTGTCTCAAAAAACCAAAAAAAAAAAAAAAATTTTTTTTACCAAGAGCCAGAGGTAGGCAGATCTCTGAGTTCAAGGCCAGCCTGGTTTACAAAGCAAGATCCAGGACATAACTACACAGAGAAACCCTGTCTTGAAACACACACACACACACAGACACACAGACACACACACACACACACACACACACACACACACACACACACACACACACACACACACACACACACACACACACACACACAAATAGAAATTTAAAAGGATCAATCTATGCAAAACCGTGGTTGACAAAATCCTGCATCCATTCCAGAGCTGTGCCCTCTGTGTGCTGTGGTAGTTTCAGAAACATCACCTAACTTCTGACTTAATGCTGAGAAACCTGAAACAAAACAAACAAACAAGAAACCAAACATATCAAAGGTCCCCGAGACTGGCAGCAAAGCAAAGGAAACCAAGTGACCCCTCATCCCAGAGCTGAACTCCTCAGCAGCACCTAAACCTACAGAAAAGTAGGAAGAGCTTACAGCTGGGCTGCTGAGATGGCTCAGCGGGTAAGAGCACCCAACTGCTCTTCCGAAGGTGATGAGTTCAAATCCCAGCAACCACATGGTGGCTTACAACCTCCCGTAATTAGATCTGATGCCCTCCTCTGGTGCGTCTGAAGTCAGCTATAGTGTACTTATGAATAATAATAAATGAATCCTTGGACCGGAGAGAGCAGGGACTGAGCAAGTGGGACTGACTGAAACGAACGGGGGCAGCCGGAGTGAGCGGGGCCGACCAGAGGGAGCAGGGTTGACCGGAAAAGGAAAAAAAAAAAAGAAAAGAAAAGAGTTTACAGTTCCAGAAAGTATACGACAACAATAAGAAAACCACACTCAGAGGGCATGACGGCACAGAATGGACGAAAAGAAAAAAAAAAAAGATTGAAGAAAGCACCTCAAGCCAGTAGCTCATGAAGGCAAAGTTAAGAGGCTAAGCAGAGTTCAGCTGATACAGGATTAGTGCACAGTAGAGTTAAGTGGGTACAGGATCAGCGCACAGTAGGCAGCTGCTTTCCTACACACCACCTGGGAGCAATCAGAATTTTAAAATGAAATAAAAAACAGCCAAACTTCAATAGAATCAAAATAACTAAAACTCATGGATACAAATCTAACAAAATAATGTGCAACAACTATATGAAAAGATAATATAGACTCCAATGAAATAAGTCAAAGATATAAACACATAGTCCCCAACGTGAATAGAAAAACTCGGTCTGCCGTGCTGCACTGTGTCCTGGATGGATATGCAGGTGCGATGCAGTATCCATCACCATACACTGTTCTGTAGACAGAGACAAGTATTTTCCAATATTAGACAAACGGGAGCCAACACCACTCCAATCTTTACCTCCACGCTGTCTGTCTACTGTGTAGTCAACCTCTCTCTCCCTCTTTTATAAGGAAACTTACACTTAGGGCTTACTTGAATAATGAAGAATGATACCCCTGCCTTACAGCCTTAAGTGACATCTGTGAATTGTAATTCTCCATAGAGGAGGGCATTCATAAGCTCAGGGGGGTTGGCACCTGTATGTGTTATAGAGCCATTACATATCCTGTGGCTGTTTTAATAATCACTCCAAACTTGAAGCAATTAAGTAGCCTTTCAAGAAACAAATGGATAGACAAACTGGTTCCTTCATAAGCTAGGATATTATTCAGCAATGTAGTTGAACCACAAAGTGTTAGAAATTAGTCACACATTAGTATTGTGACATGGGAGGAGCCAGTGTGAAAAACTGTGTACTATGATTCTGTCTGTGTGATATTCTAAAGCAGATAGAACTACAGAGGTAGTAAGAGACTGATAACCTGTCAGTAGTGGAGAATGATAGAGGGTCTTGAGTTGGAAATATTTGGGGTAGCAACACTATTCTGTGTGATAGTGGAATTGCCAAGTTCATCACAAACAAGGGAATAGCCAGACAGGTCTAAGAAGACATGATTGATTAGCCAGGATAGGGTTATAATAACAGCAAAGGACAAGAGAGAAAAAACATGAGAACAGCAAAGGACAAGAGAGAAAAAACATCAGTGATTCTTGATATAATATACAACATGTGCTATATACACATTATATATGTGTAATGTATAACTGTGTATGGTTTTGGTAAGACTATTAATTTTATAACATAAAATAGTATATCCACTGATAATATTCATTATTTATGGGGTGCAATTTATAATATACAGGTCTTATTCAAGACATAATTAAATTAAATATGAGCTGAAGCATTACCATACAAAGAAAAGCCTTGCAAACTTCAGAACTATCCATTGGCATATGAGGTCAACTCTTTTCTTTCACTTATTTTTTTTTTTTTTTTAGGAAGACAATAGAGGCTGGAAGCAGATGGACCCTCCAGAAGAGCTACATCATTATAATGAAGTAGAGGGAGAGGATAAGAGAAAAAAGGGGCAGGGGGGAGAAAAGACAGACACAGGGAGAGACAGAGATAGGAACAGCAGAAGTTGCTATAGTAAAAGAATGGCTTTAGAAGACTGACAGGTTTTATATCACTTTGACATTGTAGTTTTAGTTCCAAGAGAATTCTACAGATTTTTACATACACATCACTGTCTGTGCCTTGATAGTGTCCTTGGCAGAAATTCAAATAAACATCAGCAAAGGATCACTTGAGTAAACGAAACTATAATGGAAATCCACAGACTAAAGAAAGAACTTGTTCACTCTATATTATCCATGTGTCCTGTGTGTATGTGTGCATACCTATGCTGGCTGGTTTTGTATGAACTTGACACAAGCTAGTGTCATCAGAGAGGAAGGAGTTTCAGCTGAGGAGATGCCTCCATGAGATCCAGATGTAAGGCATTTTCTCAATTAGTGATCAATGGGGGAGGACCCAGCCCATTGTGAATGTTACCATCCGTGAGCTGGTGGTCCTGGGTTCTATAAGCAGGCAGACTGAGCAAACCATGATGCGCAGGCCAGTCAGCAGCACCCCTCCTTGGCCTCTGCATCTATTCCTGCCTCCAGGATTCTGCCATGTTTGAGTTCCTGTCCTGACTTCCTCCAATAATGAACAGCAATATGGAAGTGTAGACCCTTGCTTTTGGTCATGGGTTTTCATTGCAGCAATAGAAACTTTAACTAAGACAATACCCTATGGAGGTATCAACCAAAATGGTTTCTGGACTTGCAAATGGTCTAGTACCATACAAGAGCAAAAAAAGAGACAAATACAGGATTGTGCAAGTAAACTTTAAGTACACTTAAAGCAGTCAAATTTTTTTTAAAGATTTATTTTATTTATTATATGTAAGTACACTGTAGCTTATATTTATACGTAAGACACTCCAGAAGAGGGCACCAGACCTCGTTACGGATGGTTGTGAGCCACCATGTGGATGCTGGGATTTGAACTTATCACCTTCGGAAGAGCAGTCGGGTGCTCTTACCCGCTGAGCCATCTCACCAGCCCAAAGCAGTCAAATTTTAAAGGCAAAACCCATCAATTTCAAAGTAAATGAGGTTGGGTGGAGAAATCTTATTTGAATAGTATTTCCAGTTAGATTACTGAGACTGGCAAATACATCAGATCTACTGTATTGCCATCACAAAGTGCCTATTCCGTGCGTCCTATATAAAGTCAGTGAACACTGACTCTAATCTTCTGTTCTCTGCCTGGATACCAACTTTAAAATGCAGTTGGAATGATGTTTGTGTGGCCCAATTTTTGCCAACTCTTGAGCAAAAAGCCAGCATATTTAGTTGGTAGCTTTACCTTCTTTATAGAGGTTTAAAAAGCATTCAGAAAGTGGTACAAGAACTCATTTCTGGGATGCCAAAGTCCCTGGGATAAGCGATTGTGTAGAGAATAGGGGCTGAAATATACTTTAATGACACCGCAAGAGTTTGCAATAAGCACCGGATGAATATAAACATCTCTAACTCTTGAAGGTGGTCATAAAGCGGGAAAACACATCATAAATATAAACATCTCTAACTCCTGAAGGTGGTCATAAAGTGGGAAAACACATAAATATAAACATCTCTAACTCCTGAAGGTGGTCATAAAGTGGGAAAATACATAAACTGTCAAAATGTAAGCCCTCCTGTCTCTTTAGGAAATAGCAACCATCAAGAAATATGATCTTAGCTGGGCAGTGGTGGCGCATGCCTTTAATCCCAGCACTCGGGAGGCAGAGGCAGGCAGATTTCTGAGTTCGAGGCCAGCCTGGTCTACAAAGTGAGTTCCAGGACAGCCAGGGCTATACAGAGAAACCCTGTCTCGAAAAACCAAAAAAAAAAAAAAAAAAAAAGAAGTCCTCTGTGTGTCTGTCACACCTGCTCTTGGTGACACCAACACAGGTTTGGAGAAAACAGGAAGATCGGAGACCCGGAGAAAGCTCTGATAACAAGGGTGTCAAACTTACTTCCTCAATTCTTTGAGGGCATTCTTCTGTGAATATAACCAACATCTGAGTAGTAGTTTTGGTTTCCGTTCATGTAAAAACAAACAAACAAATAAACAACAAAAAACCCCCAACAACTTGGAATTAAAATTGAACAGTCATGGGATCAAAATAAAAAGTCATATTATAACAACATTACAGCTGCACATGGCTTACGCAGATTTTAGTCATACTTTTCTGTACACACAAGCACTGCGGTTAGTGTGTATTCTTAGTGAATTCTTTGTGGATTCCGGCCTTGTGTGTTCAAAACATTGCTTCCAGCCCCAGTTGATAGAGAAGAAATTACTTACAGTTTACATATTCATTTTTAATTTTTTTAGTATGGAAAAATTTAATAATGAATTTTTATTTGGGTAGGCACTCTATTTTTAAAATTCATTGGTAATAATAGATATTACTGTGAAAAAAATACAGGGCTGGAGAGTTGGTTTCATGGTCTAGAGCACTTACTGTTGTTGCAAAGGACCCAGGTTTGATTCCTGGCACCCACATAGAGGCTCCAGACCTCCTCAAGGGCCAGCACATGTGATACACACACACCACAAAGGCAAAACTCTCATACACATAAAATCATAAAAATATATTAAAAAATAAGCCACCACACCCATCTTCCCTCTGGGAATATTTGATAATCATTGAAGGTGATGCTGACTTAGATGACCTGGGTTCTGGAGGACAAAGATTGCTGTTATTTGTGTAGTTAATACTTCCTATTCTTAGTGAAATAGCAAAAAGGTATCCAGTGTGATAATCCCTGATCAGAATAGAATGGCACTGTTGTTCTCCCAGAGATGTCTTCTGGTTTTATTGGGACAGGGGTAGAGACAAAGGCAATAAACTTTTCTGCCTTCACTGGGGTGAATATGGAATAGTCCACTAACCTTGGAATAACTTTCCAACATCACAGCATCGTCACGCATGGCTCAGGGAAATTGCTCCGGAGTATACCGAAATTGCAGACAAAAAAAAAAAAAGAGCTGTCATTTGTAAAATGTTTTGCAATCATATAATTGTGCAAATGTGTACCATTCTACCACCGGTTAGGGGTTTATTTCTTAATAGTACTGAACATCCCGATTGGCTCTGTATCTGAGTCTTTGTGTCTTCAGGGGAGGAAAAGCTTTAATGAGAAACTGTCTCGGCACTGGCCCTGATGGTTCCTATCCCCAAGCTATGCTCTGGACCCAAAGCTTTGTTTAGAGTCTTTCACTTTCATCATTAAAGTGGATGTAGAAAGCAATGCTAAGATTCAAAACGTTCCTTGAATTTGTTCCTTAAAGGGGATGATAACTATTTCCTGTCTAAGAAGGTCTTTGTGTGGTCAAGTACAAAGCACCATTCAAGTTTTCTTTGGAGCCATAAAGTTAGCTCCGTGTGCATGTGTGGCATATTTCTCTATCAAGAACTCCTGAGGGGGAAAACCTTACATTCGTTTAATTTTAAAATCTTGGGAATAAGTGACAGTGTAAAAGTCGCACACTTTCTCTGTAATTGAAACTCCCTGAAGGTTGATTGGAGTTTTAAAGTGCGGCCATCACTCCTGCCTTGCTGAAGTTAGAGACAGTAAAGGAGCACTCCTCTAACAGATGGTACCTCCAAATTTTCTTGTGTCCTAAAGTCTAACATTGATGCAAATAAACGGAAATAAATTATTTATCCTGTTCGGAGCCATTGTCTGCTATTAACAGCTCCCCTCATTTTTCTGAAAATGTCATACAACGCAATTTGATCATATTCACCCCACCAGCTCCTCCTACACCCCCACCCCGCTTCCCTTCTCACCCAATATTGTGTCCTCTCTGTTTTTTTCTTTTGTTGTTTGTTTGTTTGTTTGTTTGTTTGCTTTTTAACTCATAAGGTTTATGCTGCTGCTTATATACTCTTGGATGTGTGGCCTTTGCTGCACAGTGGTCTACCTACCAGGGCTATGCCCCAAAAGAAAACTGAATCATCCTTTCCCCGCCACTGCCAACTGCCAATATTTCCATAGCGAGGAGTGGGACTTTGTACTCTCCCATCATGGTGGAGTTTTGTCTGGCCTGAGTTTGTGAAGGTCTCATGTGTGTTGTCTCAGATGCTTTGAGTGCATATGTGAAATGCCCTTTCGTGTCAAGAAAAGTTTCCTTGGAGTCATTCACTGTTGATTTATGTCTTTCACAATCCTTCCATTTTCACTCCTTCTTCCCTAGTTGTCCCAAGACTCAGGTGGAGGGAATATAATACAGATGTCCTGCTTAGGTCTGAGAATTCCACCGTCTCTTATTCTCTGCATCTTCATCAGTTGTAGACTTCTGTGTTGATCTGTCTCTACTACAAAGTTAAGCTTCTCTAACGAAGGTTGCCCAATGCACTCATCTGTGGGTATAAAGATAAGTCATGAGCAGTTGTGTAATACAATGCCCAGAACAAATAGTTTATTTACTACTTGTTCTGATAAACAGAACAAGTAGTAATTTTCCCTTTAGGGCCTATGACATATATAGTCATAAGTTCTTGGTCCCAACAATGCAGGTGTGGATTTTAACTTGGAGAGGATCCCTAAATCCAGTCAGAGCATGTTTAGTTCTTCTCATGACTATTATGCCTCTATTGCACCAATGAACATGTCTTACAGGCCTGGTAATTTTTGTCGCTTGAAGGACTCATAGATAGGTAAGATCAGTGTACTGGCTAGCTTTGTGTCAACTTGACACGGCTGGGTTATCACAGAGAAAGGAGCTTCAGTTGGGGAAATGCCTCCATGAGATCCAGATATGCGGTATTTTCTCAATTAGTGATCAAGGGGGAAAGGCCCCTTGTGGGTGGGACCATCTCTGGGCTGGCAGTCTTGGGTTCTATAAGAGAGCAGGCTGAGCAAGCCAGGGGAAGCAAGCCAGTAAAGAACATCTCTCCATGGCCTCTGCATCAGCTCCTGCTTCCTGACCTGCTTGAGTTCCAGTCCTGACTTCCTTGGTGATGAACAGCTGTATGGAAGTGTAAGCCGAATAAACCCTTTCCTCCCCAACTTGCTTCTTGGTCATGATGTTTGTGCAGGAATAGAAACCCTGACTAAGACAGTCAGCAATTCCTTTACTCCTCCAGTAGTATGCACAGCACCTCAGAACATCTCTAGCTACTAGCGATAACACTTCCAGGTGAGAGTCAGCTTGCTTTCTCCATGTTCTATGGCTCAGGTGTGTAGTGTCTTCAGCAATACGGCTTTACTGTCAAGTTCTGGAGGGTAGCTAAGAGCAGTGGCAATAACTTTCAATGTTTGAGGGTCTTTGGAACTTCACTTGCTCACAATCCAAAGGAAGTAACCCATTCTTGGCACTAGATTTTTGTTGTTGCTGTTGTTGTTGTCCTGTGCTATCTTGTAGGGCAGTGGACCATGCCAGGAGACTTGGTAAGGTCAAGTGGGGTTCAGCACCCCATGGAGAGGACCAAGCCAAGCCTTGCAGTATCTAATATGGATATTGTTGTTCCATTGTAGCATAACTACATTTTAACTTTATATATATATATGTACGTATAAATTTTAGGAAGCTTCCTCAGTACCAACAGATTGTACGTGGCTTTAGTACTAGATATTCCTCTATATATTCTCTCCTCCACCCTACTTTACCCTTCCTTTCCCCATTAAACCCTTCCTGTACCACTATTACCATTTAACTCTTTAAACACTCCATTCACTCTCCCTTCTCTTGAAATACCTCCAGTGGCCCTTCATTAATTTCCTGACCTCTACGGGTATTTCCAGGAAGACAAACATGTCTGAAGACTCCATTCGGGAAGTTGTCTTAAACTGTTGTATTCCCAGTTCACAGATTCATTTCTGATGAATTTTTCTGCTTAACACAAATGTCAGAGCAAACCTGAATGAATTTAAATACTCTATCTCTGCCATACTCAACCCATGTTGCTCTTGAGGAAGGGGGAGGGACATGATAGGAACCTCCACACAGCCCTGTGCTGTACAGTCACATACTTTGGAGAGAAAATCTGGGAGATAACAAATCATACAGGTATTAGTTTTGTTTTGTCGCCCCCCCACACCCCCCCAGTTCTTGCTTGTTTCTTTGGGATCTTCTGAGAGACTTAATATTTCCTGTTGGACTACACCTTCCATTCATGATCCATTAAACCCGAGAGTGTCTTCTTTGTAACTTTGACTCTTAGGATGTGCATCCTCTGTCTAGGCCAGTCAAGATAGAGTAGTACTATTACATAGGTGACTTTTCACTGCCCTGTGAGGAGTTAGCTACATGTATTTCTTTCTTTCTTTCTTTTTTTCTTTCTTTTTTTCTTTCTTTCTTTCTTTCTTTCTTTCTTTCTTTCTTTCTTTCTTTCTTTCTTTCTTTCCTTCTTCTTCTTCTTCTTCTTCTTCTTCTTCTTCTTCTTCTTCTTCTTCTTCTTCTTCTTCTTCTTCTTCTTCTTCTTTTTGGTTTTTTTGAAGACTGGGTTTCTCTATATAACCCTGGCTGTCCTGGAACTCACTTTGTAGACCATGCTGGCCTCGAACTCAGAAATCCGCCTGCCTCTGCCTCTCAAGTGCTGGGATTAAAGGCTTGCACCACTACCGCCCGGCTATGTATTTCAAGACTAGTCAAGAACAGAAATAAGGGGTTGATCCCTATGCCAAGAAATGAAACATAAAAAGGAAGACACTGGGAGCAATTCTGTAAACCTGTTATTTCCCATTTGTAGTAATTAAAATGTGATTCATCATGAGAGACATTGATAGTTTTATTTCCTACCATAGGTACAGAATGACTGTCTAATACAAAAATTTAGGAGTGTCTATGAAAGCAGACTCTTCAAAAGAGTAAATGTTCTAGTTTCCTGTGTATCAGGAATCAGAATTTTCAAGAACATATGAGTAACTCCCACTGAAAGTTGTAAATCCGAGAATGAAATACTGTTCTCAAGCCATGGAATCAATGATCTCATTAGGATATGCTTCACTGGTGCTGGAGAGATGACTCAGCATTTAAGAGCACTGACTGCTCTTCCACAGGTCCTGAGTTCAATTCCCAGCAACCACCTGGTATCTCACAACCATCTGTAATGGGGATCCGATGCCCTCTTCTGGTGTGTCTGAAGACAGCTACAGTGTACTCATATAAATAAAATAAATCTTAAAAAAAAAAAAAAAAGAAATTGAGATACTTCAAGTTCCAAATCCATACTGCTAGGAGTCTCAGCTAAATAGATATGGATAATGGAACCTGATGTAGCCACCTCCTGGAACCAGGCAGAAACCCCTAGTGGAGTGATAAGAACACTAACCCAACCACAAAAGCTTTGATCCAAAATTTGTCCTGTCTACAGGAAATGTAGGATCAGAGACCGAGGGAATGGTCAACCAATGATTGGCCCAACTTGAGACCCAACCCATGGGCAAGAACCAATCCCTGACACTATTAGTGATATTCTAGTTATGCTTGTAGACAGGAGCCTTGCATAACTATCCTGTTAGAGGTTCCAGCCAGCAACTGACTCAAACAGATACAAAGACCCAAGTCAAACATTGGATGGAGAGTTCTAAGATTATCTTGACAACTACATCATGATGTTTCAAAGTATATGGGGCAGCCGAGCTTTCTGTTGGATCATTGCACCTCCATGTTGTTCCTACCTCCTCTTGCCTACCAACCTGGGAACACTGCTTTTACTGCTTGTCTCTTCACACCAGTAGACCGTTGTCTTTGCTCCAGAAATGTCACCAGCTGTGGCTTAGAGTCAGCAAGACCTGTTTGTAGGAAAAGGAAATGAGATTGTATAAGAGTTCATCTATAGGGAATTGATATGACCTTTCAAGTACAGTGTTTACAAGGAAAGAGAATATTTTCCTTAGAATGGTTTCTGACAAGATTACCAGAATACATATAGGAACATACAATGTCCAGATTCTAAGTTTCGTTTAAAGGGAGAAATATTAAAACTGAATTGTTAAACATTTTAATTAATAAGTGTACTCCAAGCCTCATGCCCTAGAATTTCTAATAGTGAAAGATATATACTTCTAATACAGAAAGGTTAAACACACAAAGAGAAAAACAATGAAGTGGTTCTTAGCTGTACAACAACCTAATTTTTTAAAGAATATGAAACTCTTTGTTGAAAAGCAAATTCTCCCCTGAGTTCCGTATTGTACAAGGTGAGGAAGTTACATGTTGATGGTGAGATACAAATGCTCCACAGAGGCAGTGCTCACCCAGGAATACAAGGTGGCTGTAATTCTCCAGCATCACGTCCCTGTACAGATCCCACTGTGCAGGATCCAGGTACTCCCACTCTTCTGGAGAGAAATCAATGGCTACATCCCTGAATGACATTTCCCGAAATGAAGATCAATGAATGATATCACAGTTTAAATTAATTAAAACCACTAAAATTATTTAAATATCAAGATGAACTCTGCTGGAGAGTTCTCTGGTCAAGTTAACACTATTATTTAAGAAGAGAGAATATTTGAAAAAAAATGTCTCCATGAGATTGTCCTGTAGCCAGGCCTATGGCATTTTCCTAATTAGTGTTGATAATGAGATATCTACAGTATGGGCGGGACCCCACTGGGGAGGTGTTTCTGTAAGGCATAGGAAAGCAGGCTGAGCAAGCCATGGAATATAAGCCAATAAACAGCACTCCTCTGGGGCCTCTGCGCTGGTTCCTGACTTGAATTCCCTCAGTGATGATCTGTTACCTGAAGATGTCAGAAATAAACCCTTTCTTCTCCAAGTTGCCTTTCCTCATGATCTTTTTTTTTTTTAAAGATTTATTTTATTTATTATATGTAAGTACAATGTAGCTATCTTCAGACACTCCAGAAGAGGGCGCCAGATCTCGTTACAGATGGTTGTGAGCCACCATGTGGATGCTGGGACTTGAACTTATCACCTTCGGAAGAGCAGTCGGGTGCTCTTACCCGCTGAGCCATTTCACCAGCCCCTCCTCATGATCTTTATCACAGTGATAGAAACCCTTACACAGGCATCATGTGCCTGTGCACATAAATTTAGATTCTGTGTAAGGATGAAAGAGAGCTAGAAGTATTTCTCACATCACTGAGTAATATTCAGACACATCAAAGGTGCTCATAAGACCTCACAATGGACCCATCTTCAAGGGAATACAAGGTAAAAGATGCTATAAGACCATATGGATTCTATACATTGAAGACAGATGAAATGTAAAATAAATACATCCACGGAAGCATCCATTTAATGCCATATGCTTATATTATAAACCACACGCATAAACAGTTCTCACAACAGAAAGTCCTGGTGAGGGAGAATGTTCTTGTCAACACTAAGCATGCCCAGCCATGAATGTGAAATGAGGTGAGGATACTGCTCTGATGAGGTGGCTCTGGCTGTCATCTGGGTTTCCTGCATTTGTCCAGAGTTCAGCAGTGACACAAAGCACAGTGACAAGGGACAGGAGATAGAGGAGGCAAGGGGTAGAACAGTAAAGGAAGATCTCAGAGACTAATAGCATTCAAGGTTCTGACATACGGGGAAATCAGCATGCAAAGGACTAACCACACTGAGAATTTAACATAGAACAGAATCCGCTATTCTTTAGTCATGTTCCCTTTCTGTCTTTTCTGTGATGGCTATTGGCTGATGTTTGTGACATTCCTAAAGTGTGTTTTACAAACATGACACTATTAATGAGTGTTCTG
The DNA here is from genome assembly GCA_902729485.2 of Mus minutoides. Lineage (NCBI taxonomy): Eukaryota > Metazoa > Chordata > Mammalia > Rodentia > Muridae > Mus > Mus minutoides. The sequence goes on from LR753476.1 coordinate 364,407, forward strand.
TAGTTGAGCAGCATGTTTGCTATGCTGTTTTATTATTTCAAAATTTTCTAATTTCAGAATATATATATATATATATATATATATATATATATATATATATATATATATATAT
>LR753476.1:371212-391177 GCA_902729485.2 Mus minutoides
GATTGAGATGCAGCTCACTGCCAAGTGTTTGTGGTAAGAATTTCACTTTGCACCTGTGCACCCGAGCATAAAAATCTTCCGTGTACCCATTTCTTCTGTAGAAAGAATGGATATTGTCAGATATTGTCAAATCAGAAAAATCCCCTACTCCCTCCTCCTCCTTCTCTCCCTCTTGAGGAACCATAAAAACAGGGTCCTCTTTTCCCTCAGGGTCGACTCCTCTATCCACTTCCGGGATATGAGTCATTCCCAGAGCTCTGGCTTTCCCCAATAAAGCCTCATGTGATTTGCAGCAAGCCTGGTCTTCTGTGAGTTCTTGGGGGATTCGCCAATATCCCGTGACTTGAGTGGAGGTCTCCCTACGGGGGTCCTTTCAACTGCAGGAGCCTCCTGAGCCAGAATTGCAGCCTTGGCAGGAGTGGGGCTTTCCGTCTGCACTTCATTACCTTTCTGAAACCTCAGCCATCAGGAAAGCTAACCAGCTATGGAAGCCAGGGCCCAACCTCACTGGGGTCAGGGCATGTGGGGCCATGATTTCTGTACCAGAGGGCGCCTTACCTGTTTGGTTCTTTGCCGGGCGTGGTGGCACACGCCTTTAATCCCAGCACTCGGGAGGCAGAGGCAGGCGGATTTCTGAGTTCGAGGCCAGCCTGGTCTACAAAGTGAGTTCCAGGACAGCCAGGGCTATACAGAGAAACCCTGTCTCGAAAAAACAACAACAACAACAACAAAAAAAGAAAGAAAGAAAGAAAGAAAGAAAGAAAGAAAGAAAGAAAGAAAGAAAAGAAAAACTTTACTGGTTCCTAATGCCTGTTGTCTCTGCTAGAACTCAAAGCCTGCTTCCTCTGAGGTAGGATACTCCCTCTGTCTCTGAGATTCCTGCCCCAGAGGAAGGTGACCTATCCCCCACAGATATCATATCTACTGGCTATGAATGAAACTATGCCCCTGCATTCTCAATTGTTAAAGCTCTGCTGGCAGCACCCAGCACTGGCTGGATAACTATCACTCACAAAACCTGCCTTTTACATGTAAATATTTGTCACTTCCTGCCCAAAAGGAGTCTTCTGAGATTTTCATGTTAATGAGCAAGTTGCCCCAGGGAGGTCCTGGAGTTCTCATTGACTTTAATCTATCCAGAAAGTAACATTAAGTTATGGACAGGGCAATTTTGCTGCTAATTGGGGCAGAGGGATGGAAGCAGAATGGAACAGACAAGGAGGTCAGGTAGGGCCATATAACTGAGGGACTACCCTATGCAACAGCCTTACACTATATGAATGTCTCTGTGTCTTTATTATTGAGCCCCATGTGGGGTGCCCAGAAGCCTCCACAACACACACACACACACACACACACACACACACACACACACACACACACAAGAATCACTATCGCTACAGGATACTGACACCTAATAATAATTTGGAATATATAACACAGTAGCCTAAAGGATTCTGAATGTTCTTACCATAAAAATCATAATTGTTTGAGGAGCTAGATTTGCTACTCTTACTATTATATAATTGCCAAGTGTATTGAAACCATATTCTACAGCATATATATTAGAGATTGGGCCTCAGATAGTAGGGGAAGGTTTAGGAGTGTCCAGCCTTTGAGGTAGCTAAGGCATTTTAAAAATAAGGTAATGTGTGTGTCTTTCATTCTCAAATCAAAAAATAGCTCCTGGGCAGGTGCACACGTGTGACCCACATGAAACCCAAAGGAGTGTAACAAAAACTCACCACTACACAAATACAACCAGTTACTCTGGGTCAATTAGGAATAAGCACTTAAAATGAAGAATCCCATGAATGCCTAAATAAAACTACCCAAGGATTAAGGAAATTGAAAGTACAGGTCAGGAATTCCAATTTTTGATAAGATGAAGTTGAGTGGGGAGAGGAAATGAGAGCCATAACACTGGTTCTAAAGGACAATAGGTGTGTTACCCATGTAGCTAGAGAGTAAAAAAAAATATGCAGATGAGTAGGAAATGAAAGGTCTCTTCCTAAGCTTGGTGTTTCCTTTGGAATTGCAAGCACAGCTGTCTTCATACCACACGCAGAGCTTACACCAGTTTTTCATCATATTTTCAAGTAAACAAGGATCTCATTCTGAGTTTTTCTACTTGCTATGAAAGATAATTTTCTTTCTGTTGTTTCTAACAACAATAACATATGTGAAACTTTTCAAGTGTTCACCTCTACATAGTATCTCATAAACATCAAATATTATCATGTATGTTACCAAATGAAAAGGAGGAATAATTTTTTAAATGGGATGAAATAATAAACGAATGTGTGTCTTACAATGTTTACTATTTCAGAAAACCATTAAATAGGGGGCTGGTGAGATGGCTCAGCGGGTAAGAGCACCCGACTGCTCTTCCGAAGGTGATAAGTTCAAATCCCAGCAACCACATGGTGGCTCACAACCATCCGTAATGAGATCTGGCTCCCTCTTCTGGAGTGTCTGAGGACAGCTACAGTGTACTTACATATAATAAAATAAAAATAAATCTTTAAAAAAAAAAAAAAAAAAGAAAACCATTAAATAATATTAAACAGTATCAGAGCACATAAATGGTAAAATATAACTTAATGTACTTTTATAAGGAATATATTATGTGATACATGAATATACTAATATTAGAATTAGAATCAAAATTGAAAAGCAATCATTTATCAAAGCTCTATGAAGATCAGATGTATATGTGTGTATGTATATGTGTATATGAAACACACACGTGTTTCAGGATGTATAGTTGACCATTTAATAATGAGAAGTCAATTATTTCAAAATTATTCTCTACTTCAGCACTTCCTTTTTTTGTTTTGTTTTTTTAAGAGAGTGTTTCTCTGTATAGCCCTGGCTGTCCTGGATCTCACTTTGCAGACCAGGGTGGCCTTGAACTCAGAAATCTACCTGCCTCTGCCTCCGGAGTGCTGGGATTAAAGGCATGCGCCACCACGCCTGGCTTCAGCAGTTCTTAAATTTCTTCTGAAAACATGTTCAAGAATTCTCTCAGAGCTAAAGTTCATCACATTATAATTGTGTATTTCTTTTTTTGGTTTTGGTTTTTTTTGTTTGTTTGTTTTTTGTTTTTTTTTCGAGACAGGGTTTCTATGTATAGCCCTGGCTGTCCTGGAACTCACTTTGTAGACCAGGCTGGCCTCGAACTCAGAAATCCGCCTGCCTCTGCCTCCCGAGTGCTGGGATTAAAGGCGTGCGCCACCACGCCCGGCTTTATAATTGTGTATTTCAACCAATGTGAATGACTAACAGAAATGTGTGCACTGTAAGGATGGAAGAGGTTCTATAGTAAACTTGTCAGAATTTGATGTAAAATACAAGAGTCAAAAAGGGCATAACTTTATTTTTATAAAACATATGATATAAAAGTAATTATGTAAGTAGATAAATAATGATATAACACAAAGGATAATATGCTACAAATTACATGAAGCACATCATCATTAGGAACTGGCTAAATATCCCACAAATCCCCTGTAATAAGTAATTAAAATGTTACTTAGGTCCTTTATGTTCTCATTTGTTTCTTTGCTTTGATAAAGCCCATGACCCAAAAACTGCTTGGGGAAGAAAGGATGTATTTCATCTTACACATTACAGTCCATCATTGAAGGAATACAAGGTAGGTACTTAAGGCAGAAACCTGAGCAAAGATCATGGAGGAATGCTATTTGCGGGCTCATTCCTAGTCTCATTTTCAGGGACCTTTCTTATACAGCCCAGGTCCAGAGGACAGTATCGCCCACAGTGGACTGGACCCTTCTACATCAATTGCACTCAAGAGACTGTTACAGTCACACTCACAGGCCACACTGATGCAGACGAATCTTCAGCTGAGGTTCCTTCGTCCTAGGTGTCTCAGGTGGACAGCCAATATTAGCCTTCACACCTCACTAAGGTAGATTTTCTATTTTAATAATAAAAACTATATAAAACTTAGAAAAAAGTAAAACAAAAAAGAATGCAATACTAATCACACATTAATAACAGCTTCTTTTTATTTACAAAAAATAATAAACTTCATATTCCAATAATGTATCTATGGTCTTTGGGGTAAAAAACAGACTTGGAAACCTCAGGACTCAGTCTTGTTCTTCTGATAAAATCACTAGTCCTTGTGACTATAATTTGGATCGATAACATATTGATGTCCTCACAGACTTATCTGCATGATCCCAAAGTGTGTAATGAGTTTTTATATCACACCAAACATTTTCCTGCCAATTATAAGCAGTGTTTGTTCCTTTGCTAAACTCTAGACAACTCCCGGAAGTAGTCTCTTATATCTCTTAAGAGCTATGTGATCTTGTGACACAGTGTACACAGTGCTTCTTACTGTAAGAGTTCGGTTGTCTCAGCTTTATATACTTGACAGTGTTCCTTCCCGAGTCACTATGCACATATACAGTTTGATTATAATTCACTCATGGTGAGTGTGCATTTCCCACAACACTTGCATCTGTAGGGTTTCTGTAAAATGAAAATTTTGATGTTGCATAAGTATAGATTGCTCATCATGGCCATCTTCTTCACATTACAAGATCTCTCCTGCATATAATAGAGGAGGGTGAATAAGGGCTGAGCTATTATTAAAGGTTTTCTCTTGTTCCTTTTATTTCTAAGGTTCTCCTCTCATATGAATTCCTTAGTGTTGAATTATCAGTAAATGATTATGGAAGGTTTTGTGACATGGTTGCGCTAATCTGAGTTTTCTCTAGTATGAATTCTATAGTGTCGAGTAAAGCCTGAACAGTTTTTAAAGGCTTTCCCACATTGTTCACATTTGTAGGGCTTCTCACCAGTATGGAGTCTCCAATGGTGTTTAAGATTTGAAGAAGAGTTAAAGGCTTTGCCACATTCTTCACATTTGTAAGGTTTCTCTCCAGTGTGAATTCTTTCATGTTGAGCAAGGCTTGAAGTATAATTAAAGGCTTTGCCACAGTCTTTACATTTGTAGGGTTTCTCTCCAGTATGAATTCTTTGGTGTTGAATTAGATTATAACAATTATTAAAGGCCTTCTCACATTCTTTGCATTTATAGGGTTTTTCTCCACTGTGTATTCGTTGGTGTTTCATAAACGTTGAGCAAATGCTAAAGGCTTTCCCACACTCATTACATTTATATGGTTTCTCTCCAGTATGAATTCTCTGGTGGTAAATAAGATTTACAGAACAGTAAAAGGCCTTGCCACATTCTTTGCATTTATAGGGTTTCATGCCAGTATGGATTCGACGATGCTTATACAGATATGATGAACAGCTAAAGGCCTGCCCACAGTCATCACATTTATAGAGTTTCTCTCCCCTATGAATTTGTTGGTGTTGGTGAAGGCTGGAAGAACAGTTAAAAGCTTTGCCACATTCTTTACATTTGTAGGGTTTTTCTCCAGTATGAGTTCGCTGGTGCTTAGAAAGAATGCAGCGAACATTAAAGGCCATGCCACATTCTTCACATTTGTAAGGTTTCTCTCCAGTGTGAATTCTCTGGTGTTTAGACAGTGTTGAGTGTACATTAAAAGTCTTTCCACATTCATCACATTTGTAAGGTTTCTCTCCAGTGTGAATTCTCTGATGTTTAGAGAGTGTTGTGCGAACACTAAAGGCCTTGCCACATTCTTCACATTTGTAGGGTTTCTCTCCAGTATGAACTCTTCGGTGAACAATAAGTCCTGAACAATTAGTAAAAGGTTTACCACATTCTTCACATCTGTAGCGTTTCTCTCCAGTATGGATTCTTTGATGCTTACCCAGATATGAAGAACAGTTAAATGCTTTACCACACACTTCACATTTGTAGGGTTTCTCCCCAGTATGAATTCTTTGGTGTTGTTTAAGGCTGGAAGAATAATTAAAAGATTTGCCGCATTCTTCACATTTGTAGGGTCTCTCTCCAGTATGAATTCTTTGATGTTGAATAAGGACTGAGTTCCTATCAAAGGCCTTCCCACACTCTTTACATTTATGGGGTTTTGATCCTGTTAAAAAAGTATTGAAGTATCAATAAAAGCATACCATTATATACTTTATACTATACTTTAAAATATACTTTATATTTATACTGCTCATTCTTAATATGAATACCGTAGTACATTTTACCAAAAATAATATAATCACCTTAAAAATCAAATAATGAAGCCGGGGGTGGTGGTGCACGCCTTTAATCCCAGCACTCGGGAGGCAGAGGCAGGTGGATTTCTGAGTTCGAGGCCAGCCTGGTCTACAGAGTGAGTTCCAGGACAGCCAGGAGAATACAGAGAAACCCTGTCTTGAAAAACCAAAAAAAAAAAAAAAAAAATCAAATAATGAAAAATGTTTTGGTTAATCTAGAAGCAGCATAAAGCTTTGCTAAGGGAACATGTTTGTCAGTAAATACAAAAAGTACCCAATTTCTAGGAGTGCTCATTTAGAAGGTTATAACAACTATTAACCAATGAAGAGAGAAAATATATATGGCTTGAAATCAGGAATAATATTTTTATAAGCAAATGATAACAATACTGGCAATAGACCTATAGTATAGGTACCTTAATGTGTTACATTGTCCATAAAGAATATAATAATTAATACTGTCATCTAGAAAAATATATTGGATAGAGCTAATCATATTATCATATAATGTAAAGGAGTCTCGACTTAACAACTAAAACATAGAAAATAGAATGTCAAAATCAGAAAAAAAGAATAAATTCAGGAGCCAGAAATTTTTGAAAGACTATCAAAGCTGTGCAAAGCAAAATTTATCTAGATATGTAGTTTTCATACTACACACTTATAACAGCACAGTATTTTAAAATACCATCATTGACTAAGTGGCAATAAGTAAAAGTAAGCCCAGTGCTCATAGGAAACATCATATGGCAAGCAAGATGGCTCAGAAGATAGGAGCACTGACTGCACGTCTGAACATCTCTCCTCCATCCCTACAACCCACAGGCTGGAAGGAGAAAGTCAACCTTGTATTTTATCATCTGATCTCACAATGAGCAGTGTCATGTGCACATGCAGGCACACATGCACAGGAAATCTCTGATGGAGCTCATTTGGCTATGAGCATGTAAATGGAGTTAGAGATGTTCATCTGCGGTGTTACTGTGTTACGGAGGCTGTTAGAATGGTGTACCCATTTTCTGAGTCATAGAAAGGAAAGTCTGTTATAATCTAGACCTTCCCAGGAAAAATAAAAAAACAGGGACCATGGAGATGGTTCCACAGTCAAAATGGCTGCCTCACAAGCATTAAGACCGGAGTTTGTACACCCAGAACCTTTGTAAATATAGGGTGGGTATGGTGGCCAGCTTGTCATTCCAGGAGTGACTAGGACTTACTCTAAGTTTGACTGAGAGACCCTGTCTCACTGAATAAGGTACAAGTGCTGTCAAAGAAGAGTCTCGACATTGACTATGGTACTCCTCAGGCACATATGTACATGTCACATATGTACATGACACATGCAGTCATACTCAGGCAAACATACATGTCCAAATGTGTATACAGATGAAAACACTACACACACAGATACAAGAAAACAAGTTAAGTAAATAAAGGACTTTGTCTGCCACTGTAAACACATACAAAGCTTCTCAGAGGGAAAGGAAGAGGATTGTCAGGGTTAACATCGTAAAGGAAAAGCCACTTGATAGTAAGAGATTTCCACCAAAACACAACTTCTCAATACATGTCTTACAAATTGACTTGTCACTTGTGAGCTCTGCTCATTCCTACACACCTAGATGGATGGCCGTTGATGCTTTTCTCTTCATGCTCCATGGATCTGAACTCTGCTCCAGAAATGTGACCAGATATGGCTTAGAGAAAGCAAGACCTGTTTGGAAAAGGAACAAGATGCTTGTCTTCCCCCCCCCCCCCAGGAAATTAACATTTGAATCCAGTTCTGTGCATAGAAGAAAAATATAGATATGATAAAGGACTGTGGGAAATTTTATGTGTAAATATTTCCGGAAGATAGGATGCTTAGGGGTAACTTACAACCTGCAGATACTGAGCCTCATTGTAGAAAAAGTCTTAAAACTAACAGGTGAGACATTTTCTTTAACACGTGTGTCCTGTGCCTCATGGTAGCTTCTAACATTGCCACTGCGGGTGAATACTTTGCACATAAATTTGTTGAAAGGAAAGGAAAGGAAAGGAAAGGAAAGGAAAGGAAAGGAAAAGAAAAGAAAAAAAAGAAAAGAAAAGAAAAGAAAAGAAAAGAAAAGAAAAGAAAAGAAAAGAAAAAAAGAAATGTGTTTCTTGGCTATATGAACAAGAGTTTGCTTTTGAAATGGCCATATGGAACCAATCAACAAGCTAGGCAGTGGTGGCGCACGCCTTCAATCCCAGCACTTAGGAGGCAGAGGGCAGGCAGCTTTCCGAGTTTGAGGCCAGCCTGGTCTACAGAGCAAGTCCAGGAAAGCCAGTAGTACACAGAGATACCCTATCTTGAAAAACCAAAGGTAGTGGGAAGAAAGAAAGAGAGAGAGAGAGAGAGAGAGAGAGAGAGGAGGGAGGGAGCTAGTTAAAAGCACAAGCTCCCATGAGATATTCTTCAAAGGCAGGGAGGCAGTCCCAGGTTGACAGTGAAATAAGAGTTCACAATGGAAGAGATCCTCACCCAGGAACACAAGGTTGCTGTAATTCTCCAACATCACTTCCTTATACAAATTCCACTGAGCAGAGTCCAGACATTCACACTCATCTGCAGAGAAATCAATGGCCACATCTGTGAATGACAGAAGGTCCTGGAATAGAAATAAATGAATAGTATAAAGTAAATAAATATAACAATTAATGATGTCAATACCAAAGTCAGCAGGCTTAAAGTCACCTTTTGTCCAAGACAAGGGGAGAACTAGAAATGGTTCTAAATTGGTATGTAATGTTGGTTACATTCCTCAAAACCATCTCTACATAAAAGAAAAGAGAATGATATAAGGGCTAACAAACTTATGTGGATACAGTTTTATAAATACAAAATGTAAAATTTAGGTATCCACACACTGCACATTTAGTGTGGTATGCTTACATTCTATGCCAGGCATTACATACATCCTCACAGGGGAAAGGTACAGTAAGAAGGCCTCTCCACACTTAGTATACACCACGCTGAGAGTGAAGTGCAGCAGCTCTGGGCTGAGGTGTCTGAGTGCGCACTCACCTACAGGTGGATGCGGCGGCTCTGGGCTGAGGTGTCTGAGTGCTCACTCACCCACAGGTGGATGCGGCCGCTCTGGGCTGAGGTGTCTGAGTGCACACTCACCCACAGGTGGATGCGGCGGCTCTGGGCTGAGGTTTCTGAGTGCACACTCATCCACAGGTGGATGCGGCAGCTCTGGGCTGAGGTGTCTGAGTGTGCACTCATCCACAGGTGGATCCAGGACAAGTGCACCAAGGGACTGGAGTCTGAGCAGCCAAGCGGAGAATAAAGGAAGACTGGGAGGAAGTGGAAGTGCAAGAGTTTTACACATTTGCACATTTCTAACAGCAAAAATAGCACTTGAAATATATTTACACTAAATATGAGCCTAACCTTTAAATACACCAAATGCAATTCTAACACTTTGTCTTTTTCTCCCTCTCTCTGTCAGGTATTCAGGCATCTGCTATGTTCCAAAGGCAGAGTTAGAACTCGTGACCCAATTGCATTGCTCTTCAAAGGTCTAGTGTTATCAATACACGACACTATCCTTCATTTTTTCTCTTATTTTTAACTTTTATACACTTAAGTTCACTTGTATTTCTTAAATCAGTGTATACATTTCTGCAATGATCTATGAGGTTAGTAATAGTTTTACTGTTTATGATAATATTATAAAAATGAGGGATTTACATGTTAATGAAGGATTATATAATATTAGATAAATGTGTTTACTTTGCATGATTTTTAAATAAGCTTAAACATGTTATTGAAACAAATAATCTTATATTTAAAATGCTTAAAAGCCTGTCTTCCAGGCTTCTTAAATACACACTACAGGATTGTCACACACTGTCACAATTCTGTGCAATAGTACCCTAAGCTTTATGCTCCTACCTGACTCCATTGTGCACACGCTGGCCAATACTTCCTGTGCCTCTATTCCTCAGACCACTGGCCCATTGGAGACACCTGTGTTATTTCCAACTTCACTGAGATTAAATTCTTTGGCGTCTCTCTCTGGCTAAGATCATTTTTTACTTGCCTTTCCAGGTCTGAAATAATAATCTCATCCATATTGTCCAACTGGACTGCGCTGCACATACGTGCATATACATATGAACAAATGTAGTGCCTCTAATTTCCTTGCTTTGCAAGACCTTCTGCAGCCTGTCAAAACATTTTCTTTTTTTTTTTTTTTGTTTTGTTTTGTTTTGTTTTTTTGAGACAGGGTTTTTCTGTGTAGTCCTGGCTGTCCTGGAACTCACTTTGTAGACCAGGCTGGCCTCGAACTCAGAAATCCACCTGCCTCTGCCTCCCAAGTGCTGGGATTAAAGGCGTGCGCCACCACGCCCCGCTAAAACATTTTCTGATGCAAAGTCACAGGGGTTCCCTGAGCAGTCTGCTGGCTGGTTTCAGAATTTATTCTCATGTGAAATGGGCAAAGCAAAGCTGTTGGAAAGGATCATGGGAAACAGCAACATTGATACTCAACTAGTGTCAACGTAATTGCAGCAGATACAGTGAAAACCACTCTGTACCTCCTTAAAAAAATCAAAATATAACTCCTTACGTGATCCAGCTACTCCAGTCCTAGGTAGACTGCTCCAAAGGACCTGAACCAAGCCTGCATTTCCAGGAACCAAGCCTGCATTTCCAGGAACCAAGCCTGCATTTCCAGGAAAAGAGCAACCTGGTCATGGTGGGTAGTTTTGATACTTGCATGTGTCCACTTTCCACGACACTGTTGCTCTCCAGGTCTGCACTGTCAAAGGCAACCCTGTCAACAGTGGCCTCTCCAGACCTCTTACAGTACCAAGCACCAGCTGCTTTCCATCACATCTTCATGCCTTCAAAATCAACACTATGTGGGAGAGTCATACACTACCAAGTCCAGTTGTTGAAATCCAGTCTGGGCCCCTCCACAACACTCCACACAGCTCCAAGTGCTGTGGAAATACTTACAGAAGAACCTCAATGTTGCTGGTCCTTTAAAAATTGCAACTGATTTCTCAGTCCCAGCTAACAAATATTAATTGTCCCAGTAAAGTAATGAGCTCATATCAGTAGTGCTGGTCTTTTGGTAATCACAGCTCACTCTTCAGTACCAGCTGAAGAGAAACCAGAAGAAGGTAGGGGGAGCAAATGGAGGATTGTGGGAGTCCTTTGAAACCTCAAGCTTGCCTTCAATGACATATCTCCAACCAGGGCACCTCTTAATCCTTCCCAAGCAGTTCACCAATGGAGACCAAGTATTCAAATATAGGAACCTATGGTGCCATTTTCATTCAAACCACCATAGAAAGTTTTTCTGTTTTGTGCATACAAAGCTCAAAGTATACTATGGTACATGCATTTTTTTTTTTTAACTTTCCTGGTACAATTCATGCAGCTTAACTGGGACTAAGAAATCAGCTGTGATTAAAAGGAGACCAGCACCATTAAGGTACTAATGTAGAGTAGAAATTTTTAGCTAAGCTACCACAGAAAATCAAACTGTCAAAATTGAGCCAACTGTGCTCTAATAGAGTAAAGAAATCTTTAGCTGCCTGTGAGAACATGAACTTTACACCCTTAGGCTAGGAGACTATTCCAGGAACCAGAGAAATACCTTGCCTTTCCTGGAACAACCAGAGAATGTTCCAACGCCCTCTGTAAAATGTCACAACGCCCTAGGAGGTTACTTACTGTATCTGGAATTCCCCTACGCCCTAGGAGGTTACTTACTGTGACACATGATTCAACTGTTAAGCACATATATGGTTTGGAATTTCCCCTGTTTCCTCCCCTTTCCTCCCCCTGGTTTGTGGTTTCTGTCTTTATAAGCCCTGTAAAAATTCAGGTCGGGGTCGACACTCCTCTACTCCCCGTGTGGTGTATGAGTCTCGACCCCAGCATGCTGGCCTGAGCTCTTATCCCGTTCTGCTTTCAATAAAATCCTCGTGTGATTGCAGCAAGTTCGGTCTCTGCGTCCTTCTGGGTGCGCGTCTATCCCGAGGCTGAGTGAGGGTCTCCCTTCGGGGGTCTTTCACTATCTTTTGAGGTTATTTCTTCAGAGTCAGCACAGGGAGACTGTGGTGGAAAGGACTAACACGGCATTTCAGACTACCATCTGGACTTCATAGTGGATGATTCTCCCTCATGGTACTGATGCTGAAGCCATGCAGGCAAGGAAAACCAGCTGGGGCTTAGCACTGTGAAGGGCCAGGAGAGGCCACCATTGGTGGCAAGTGTAGCCTCAGTTGCAGTGGAGACCCCATGAGTGACAGAGTCATGGAAACCAAATACAAGAAAATGTCATAAGCCCAAATGCCATGATCAGGCTGCTTTTATCCTGAAAATAAGCCCATATACCATGATCAGGCTGCCTTTATCCTGAAAATAAGCCCATATACCATGACCAGGCTGCCTTTATCCTGAAAAATAAGCCCATATACCATGATCAGGTTGCTTTTATCCTGAAAATTTAGGATTGTTTCAATCTGATATTTGACAGAGGCAAAAAAACATACACTGGAAAAAAAAAGATAACACCTTCCATAAATGGTGTTTGGAAAACTGGATGACCACATGCAGAAGAATGAAACTAGACCTGTATCTATTGCCCTGCACAAACTTTGATCTAAGTGAATCAAGCCCTCATTTTGAAACTTGAAACTCTAAACTGCTAGAACATATAAGCAGTATTCTGCAAAATATAGGTACACCAAAGAACATTTTAAACAGGACTACTTTTGCCCACAAATTAAGGCCAATGATGGAGAGATGGGATTTCATAGAAGTAAAAAATTAGGTACAGCTAAGTGTGCAAAGCACATCCGGAATTAACTTTGGCTGAGTTCTTGCCTATGATTAATCATGAATGAGTCTGCTGACATCTGTCTTTGTTTTTACTTAAGAAGTGCATTGCATCCTGCCAAGTTCCTATGCTTAAGCATATGTCCTTGAGAGACTACCCAAGCCTGAACAAAATGGCCACATAAGCATTTGCAGTCATTGTCTAACTTCCTGGAGTTGGTCATGCGTTCTGCTGCTTGCCTTTAAAAAACACTGAGAAAGCCGGGCGTGGTGGTGCACGCCTTTAATCCCAGCACTTGGGAGGCAGAGGCAGGCGGATTTCTGAGTTCGAGGCCAGCCTGGTCTACAAAGTGAGTTCCAGGACAGCCAGGGCTATACAGAGAAACCCTGTCTCGAAAAACCAAAAAAAAAAAACAAAAACAAAACCAAAAAAACACTGAGAAAATACACTCACAGCTGGCATGGTATTGACCAGAAGCCCTCCAAGCTCTGTCTCTTGCATCTTCTTCCTGACTTTCCTATAATCATCCCCACTCCTCCAGGTTCCCAGGCTGACTCCCAGGCAGCCTCCAGAAGCTCAGGAAACAACCAACTGAGCTAAGCAGAACCCCACAGGATGGGAGAGAACCTTTGGCATCTGCACATCTGTCTGGGGTTCAGTACCCCAAATATACAAAATAACTCAAAAAGCAAAGATTTAAGGAAACAAATGACACAATTTAAAAAATGAGCTAAGAATTTAAACAGAATTCTCAATAGAAGAAATTAAAATGGCTAAAAAGAAAAGTGTATCTCAAAACCTGGTCATCATCTTTAGCTATTTGGGAAATCACATTCAAACAACTGAGATTCTCTCTCAACATAGCTAGAAAGGCTAAGATCAACAAAATAGCTGAAAACAAATGCCTGCAAGGACTATAAAAAGAAACCTTCGAGCCGGGCGTGGTGGTGCACGCCTTTAATCCCAGTACTCGGGAGGCAGAGGCAGGCGGATTTCTGAGTTCGAGGTCAGCCTGGTCTACAGAGTGAGTTCCAGGACAGCCAGGGCTATACAGAGAAACCCTGTCTCGAAAAACCACGAAAAAAAAAAAAAAGAAACCTTCACTGTTGCTAAGACTGCAAATGTATAGCAACTCTGGAAATCAGCATGAAGACTATATCAACAGCTAAATGTTCATGTACCATAGGAGTCAGCTACGCCACTCGTCGGCATGTGCAAGGACTGCACATCCTCCTCCACAAAACCCAGCTCGACCAGGTTGGTTACTTCTCTGTTCATAATAGCTAGGAAATACAAATGATCTAAATTTCCTTTAACTGACAAAAGAGTAATAAAAGCATCATATGGCACACTATTTAAGCTGTAAAACAATTCATATACTTAACAGGCAAATTTGTGGACCCAGAAAAGACTATGTTGACCCAGACAAATGCTACAAGTTCTCTCAACAGTTCTTTCTAGCTCCAAATCTTCAGAGGTGAGTTATACAGCATAAAGTAACCATGGAAACTAGGAAAGAATTAAGGGAGCATGTGGGGAGGGGCCTGAGAAAGAGGAGTAGCAGGACACAGGTGCTCTGAAGTGGGAAAGGAAAAACCTGTGGGGGGGCTTCAAGTGGGAAGAGGGAGGGAGGTCAGTACAGATGGAGGAGGGCAGGGAGTGAGATAAGGAAAAATAACACCAAGCCTTATAAAATCATATTTTATACTTACCAAAAATTATACACTATACATTATATGCACACCTGGCGAAAACCACAAGAACTCTCAACCCCAGAGCTAACTCTATAGGCCTCATAATGTTTAATTTTTTAAGATATTTATTTTTATTTTTGTGCATAACTTGTTGCCAGCTTGTACATTGGTACACAACATGGTTATCCTGAAGGCCAGAAGATGTTATTGGTTCCCTGGAACTGCAGTTATAGACAATTATGAACCACCATGTGCCTGGTGGAGACTAAACAATGTTTCTTTGCTAGAGAAACAAGTGCTTCTATTCATAAAATAAATTATTTTTGACAATCTCATGTAGCAAAGGTAGCCTTGAATTTGGCATTTTCTTTTAAATAGGTCTGTTTGATAAATGTATTAAATATAAATGTGTGTGTATGTATATGTATATATATATATATATATATATATATATATATATATATATATATATATATATATTAAATGCATGCATGTGTGACCTGTTATATAAGCATATGGCTGTACCACCTCTACCTTCTAAGAAACAGGATCTAAGGTACAAGAAAATGTACTTTTCACACCGTAAACTGTAAAATGGCATGTTCTTAGTTTCTGAACATTAGTGGCTGTCTTAGTTAGGGTTTTACTGCTGTGAAAGGACACCATGACCAAGGCAAGTCTTATAAAAACAACATTTAATTGGGGCTGGCTTATAGGTTCAGAGGTTCAGTCCATTATCATCAAGGTGGGAGCATGGCAGTATCGAGGCAGGCATGGCACAGGCAGAGCTGAGAGTTTTACCTCTTCATCCGAAGGCTGCTGGTGGAAGACTGACTTCCAGGCAACTAGGGTGAGAGTCTTAAGCCCACACCCACAGTGACACACCTACTCCAACCAGGTCACACCTATTCCAACAAGGCCACACCTCCAAATGGAGCCACTCCCTGGTCCAAGAATATACAAACCATGACAGTGGCACTGACTAGAAAGTGTCCATATTATTTTAATTATAGTTAGATAATACATAGAAAATACTAGCATTTACGATAATGTAGCTTAAAGCCCATGCTTCTCAGGTATAGATTTTAATGCTGTAAGTCAGTCTCCAGCACACAAATCAATTTGACTTTGAAAGATCCTGAGAAAAATGTAACAGGTCACAAAGACCCTGAAACTGGGAAAAGAGATTTTACTATTAGCAGAAAGCCTTTACAGAGCTGAACATAATAGCCTGAACATTTCTTGAATCTGTGTGCTTGCCCCTACTGTTCTTTGAATGCATGTATTTTTCAACTGGTATAGATCACTGCCAAGAGTTTGTGGGTTAGTTGATGGATTGAGATGCAGCTCATTGACAAGTGTTTGTGGTAAGAATTTCACTTTGCACCTGTGTATCTGAGCATGACAAACCTCTGTGCACCCATTCTGTGCACCCATTCCATCTACCTCGTACCCATGACATTTTCTTTGTACCCATTTTTCTTTAGAAAGAATAGATATTGTTAGATCAGGACAATCTCCAACTCCCCCTCCTCCTTCTCTCCCCACTTGAGGGACCATAAAAACTGGTTCCTCTTTTCCTTTGGGGTCGACTCCTCTATCCACTTCTGGGATACGAGTCATCCCCAGAGCTCTCTGGCTCCCCCCCCCCCCAATAAAGCCTCATGTGATTTGCATCAAGCCTGGTCTTCTGTGAGTTCTTGGGGGGGGGGTTCGCCAATATCCCATGACTTGAGTGGAGGTCTCCCTACGGGGGTCCTTTCAACTTAAGTGTGACAAAAACAGCGCAAATGGCAGGGTGAGGAGACAGGTGTATAGAAAGGGCAGGGTGCATAGAAAGGGCAGGGTGCTCAGCCGGCTGTATTCAAAGGACCGGTTGAGCAGCCAGCTGTATACAACCACAGGACCCTGAGTGAGCCACAGCTCTTCAATTTCATCTTTCAATCTTTCCACACACACACACACACAAAAAAAAAAGAAAAGAAAGAAAGAAAGAAAGAAAGAAAGAAAGAAAGAAAGAAAGAAAGAAAGAGACAATTCTGACATCGCAGTCTCTGGTTTAATTTTATGTGGTACTATCTTCTAGTATTTTCCACTCTGCACTATAGCTGGGACGGTACAAAGCTCAGAGTGCGCCCTTTATGAGGTTTTTTTTTTTTTTTCCTTCATACAGGTGTGTGAGTGTGATGGTTCTGGTCACGGTGCTTAAAGGAGGGATTCCTATCCAAAGTGAGCCGCCCTGAAAACTAGCAATTTATCACAAAGAAAATGGGACGAACATCCCATACACCAAACGCCCCCGCAGAACTCCCCGTCCTGGAAACTATGAGCCACACAAGTTCAAAACCAGAGTCCTGGGCCTGTCATAGAATACAGGAGGGCCCAGATTTCCTGAGAAATCTGACACAGCAATGTGAAAGCTAGTAACAGCAAGCTTCCCCAGCCAAGGTGGGATGTGAGCTCTCATCACAGCCTGCCTCCGCACGGTCGGCCAAGCCACCCTGCTCTAGCCATGTGGTGTGTCTCAGTGTAGCTCCTTGCTCCATTATCATAAAGTAAAATTGAGTCAATGTGCATTTTTCCTCCTGCCATATGATTCTAGGTACACCTGAGCATTTAAAGTCACAACATATCGATCAAAGTAAGACGTAAACCCAATACACATTGACATTGAAGGGTGAAATCATATTCCTACAACACCCTTTTTAAATCTGGTATTTTAAAAGTTGCCTAAAGGTGGTGAAAAGCCTTGGGCAATAGCGCTCTCTTGGAGATCTTCGCATAGACTTGTGGGAAATGCAGTCCTTCTAATCATGACGTCACTACTCAGGACTCGGCTTTCCGACCTCCATTCTTGCACTAGCAGGCCACCTCTCAGGTCCCTGAAACACCAGTCAATCGACTCTGGCAGCCGCTCCGTCCTAACAGAGCATTCGCTCCTTGCATCGTGCGTGCGCCCCACCCCTGCATTCTGGCCAAGCCTAGGTCCCCACTGAGCATCCAAGTGGGCTTCTCTCCGCCTCCCGCCCAGCCCTCCCAGGCTCCTGCACGCCGGACCCGCCCACCCGCAGAGTTCATGAGGTTTGCAAGTCTAGGCTGCACCCGGGACCAACCTCCATGTTAAGCGCGAAGAACAAGCCACAATGTCCCAACTTTGAGAAAGCCGCAGAGTTTGGAGAATCACCAATGCAAAATGAAACCGGAAGCACAGAAAGCAGAGTCCTGTCTAGCGGGGTCATGCAGAGAGAGACTACATTTACCAGAAGTCTATGCGAAGGACTGCCCTGAACCAAAGAAGGCAGAGGGTTTTTAGCTCATGGATTGTATTTAACTGGAATTAGGCTCCTTTAAAAACCCCAAATTTACAAAGGGCATTTTGGGAATATGAGTGCAGCCTTTGACAGTAATGTGTATTAAGTTTACTTCTTACTCTGATCAATGCTGTGTCTTAAGCTCAGGGGTTTGAGACAGAAGAATCAAAAGTCTATGTCTCAAATTACACAGTACCAAAAGAGATGGGGGAGCACTTGCCTGGAGTGAAGGAGGCCTTGGTTTAACACCCATTGTGACACTAAATCAAAGAGGAAAACAAAAACAAAGCATTCCTGGCCAGGCAGCCAGGCAGCCAGGCAGCCAGGCAGCCAGGGAACTTTCTTGATAACACTTGAAATGTAAATGAAGAAAATTTCTAATAAAAATTGGAAAAAAAAGAAATCAGCCTGCCTCTGCCTCCCAATATTTATTTGTTTATTTTATACATATGAGTACATTGCTTTCTTCAGACACACCAGAAAGAGTGCATCAGAACCATTACAGATGGTTTTGAGCCACCATGGGGTTGCTGGTAATTGAACTCAGGATCTCTGGAAGAGCAGCTGGTTCTCTTAACTGCTGAGGCATCTCTCCATCCCCATAACTGGGGTTTTAAAAAAACCAAATTCTCACTACAAGTGCTTGCAAGTGGGCATTTAGACCCTCAGCACCCATGGAAAAGCTGTATGTGGCAGATAGAGGGTGCCCATATTCCCTCACTCTGGTGAGACAGTGACAAGCTGATTCCTGGAGATCACTCATCAGTCTAGTCAAATGGGTAGGATCCAGTTTCAATCAATCCCAGCCCTTCCCTCTCACTCTCCTTGCCTCCTCTATTCTCTTCACAGTATTTACCACAGCTCTCAAGAGATTTGTTTATCCTTCATCCATTCACGTACAACACACACATACACTCACCACCTTGAGCTTGAGGGCAGGAAGGCCTGTGGCTAAAGGTCGATTCAGATTTGGCCTTGGAGGCCTAGGAGGCCTCCTGGGGAAGAAATTGCCTGCAGCAGTTTAGAAGCTTTCAAGCCTTAAGGTGTTAAGAAGAAGCAGGGCAGCAGCCAGGTAGGTGGCACAGGCCTTAAGCACAGCACTCTGGAGGCAGAGGCAGGCAGAGTTCTGAGTTCGAGGCCAGCCTGGAGAATGAGATAGGGATGAGGGAGATAGAGGTAGAGATAGAGGGAGGCAGCTCTAGGCTGCCCAAACTTTTGAGAATTTTCAGCATCTAAATAAGCTGTCTTCCAATATTACTGTTGAGTGTGGAGCCAAGGAAATCTACCCAGGAAGATTTTTTTTCTTATTTATTTAAGTATTTATGTATTTATTTATTATTGGAGAATTTCTTCATTTACAATTCAAGTGTTATCCCATAAATCCCCTATACCCTCCCCCTGCCCTGCTCCCCTACCCACCCACACCGACTACTTGGCCCTGGCATTCCCCTATACTGGGGCATATAAACATTGCTAGGCCAAGGGCATTTCTTCCCCAATAATGGCCAACTAGGCCATCTTCTAACACATATGCAGCTAGAGACAAGAGCTCTGGGGGTTCAGATTATTTTATATTTTTGAAATACGTCTCTCTATCTCTCTCTATCTCCCTACCAACCTCTCTCTACCTATCTCTCTCTACCTCCCTACCTACCTCAGTCTATCTCTATCTTCCTACCTACCTCTCTCTACCTCTCTCTATCTCCCTATTTACCTCTCTCTATCGCTCTATCTCCCTACATACTACCTCTCCCTATCTCCCTACCTACCTCTTTCTATCTGCCTAACTACCTTGTGGAAAGCGCCTTTCCTCGCCTGCGAGAAAATCACGCTGACACCGAAGGAGACGTCTGCGGCATCCCTTTTATTATTGAATATAATATAAAAGAGGGAAGGAAAGAGAGAGAGGAAGAAAGCAAGAGAGAGAGGAAGGAGAGCGAGTAGCAGAGGGAGAGAGTAGCAGAGAGTCAGAGAGACAGAGAGCAGCAGAGA
>LR753479.1:0-18365 GCA_902729485.2 Mus minutoides
TTTTTTCCTCTTCCATTTTTAAATCTTGGATGGTTTTGTTCAGTTCCTTCACCTGTTTGGTTGTGTTTTCCTGTAATTCTTTATGGGATTTTTATTTTTCCTCTTTAAGGATTCCTACCTGTTTAGCTGTGTTCTCCTGTATTTCTTTAAGAGAGTTATTAATGTCCTTCGATGGCCTAGTTGGCCATCATTGGGAAGAGAGGCCCCTTGGTCATGCAGACTTTATATGCCCCAGTACAGGGGAACGCCAGGGCCATTATGTGGGAGGGGGGGTAGGGGAGAAGGGTGGGGGTGGAGGAGGGTATGGGGAACTTTCTGGATAACACTTGAAATGTAAATGAAGAAAATATCTAATAAAGAAAAGAAATCCTCTACCAGCATCATGAGATTTGATTTTAAATCTGAATCTTGCTTTTCAGGTGTATTGGGATATCCAGTACTCGCTCTGTTGGATGATATCAGTGGCTTCAATGATACCAAGTGGTCTTTGTTTTTTTGTTATTAAGATTCTTAATAAGTTTTGCCATCTGGTAATATATGATATTAGATGTTCTAGGTGTCTCTGGCTGGAGTTTGTTCTGCATTTGATTCTGTTAGTCTCTGTCAGTACTCCTGAGTCCTGGGTGTTAGAGAGCACTCCCTGGAGGCCAACTCTCCTCTGGTGGGCAAAGTGCAGAGAGGTCTGAGGATCATCTCTGCCTCCTTGCTGGGGATGAAGGCCTGAAGGGACCCTGTCCAATTAGCTCTGTTGCTTCTGTGGCCCATGCCTCTCCTGCACAGTCCCAACTCAGAGAGACGCTCGAAGGAAATAAGTGTGAGATTCTTAATTTACCCTCTGTTATATGAACCATGGGAGTTTTGGTAAGAATACCAATTTTTGTTACCAAAGTGAAATTGTATTAGTTAGAATTATAGTATATATACAGAAATGAATACGCGAGGTGATAATGAACTTGAGCCCTAGCATAGGCTCATAAGAAGTATCTCTAGTCCCTTATATGATGGGAATATTTCTGAGAACTGCTTGAGGTTCTCCTACATCTAGATATTTTGTGTTTCTTTTTTCCCTCCTCTGGATAATGCTCTGTCCTTAGCCTTCCTTTTAATTTTTTTTTTTTCCTATCGAGGCATTGCCCTCTCCCAGTCCCTCCTCTCCCAGTTTCTCATCCCATTCCTCCTCTCTCCTGTCTCCAAGATTATTACCCCCCATCAGTCCTCCCACTCACTTGGGCCTCAAGTTTCTCCAGGGTTAGTTGTATCTTCTCCCACTGAGGCCAGACAAGGAAGTCCTCTACAGAAGCATCCATGGTCTTTTTTTTTTTTTTTTTTTTTTTTTTTAATTTTTAGACAGACAATATTCGTGAACTGAATGTTGGAAAAATGTGACTATTATCCAAAAAGATTCTAATCACAATTAAAATTATGAAAAACTAATACAAATTAAGTGTTATTTTAAAAATATACTCATATTATAAAATCAATTTTAAAACTAAAATCCATGTCATGATGACTGTGACATGTTGCTGATATTTAATCTCAGTAGACATATGATGGGAATAATAGTATACAGTTAGCTATTATACATTCATATTATTGTATTTTATAGGCATTTTAATTGTAAAATTTGGATCCTTAAAACCCTATCATTGTGATTTCCAATGACAAGGGGAGTGCCCAGATACATCATTTTCTTAGGATTTTACTGCTATAAACAGATACCATGACCAAGGCAACTCTTATAAGGACAACACTTAATTAGAGCTGGCTTAGAGCTTCAGAGATTCAGTCAATTATCATCAAGGTGGGAGAATGGCAATATCCAGGCAGGCCTGGTTCAAGAGGAGCTGAGAGTTCTACATCTTCTTCTGAATGCAAACAGGAGAAGACTGGCTCCCAAGCAGCTAGGACACCACCACAGAGATACACTTAATCCAACAAGGCCACACCTCCTAATACTGTCATTTCCTGGTCCAAAAATATTCAAACCATCACAACCATGAAGCTTTATAGGTAGAGAGCAGGCAACTATTTCTAGCCAGGGTATGTGCACAAATCATTGACACATGAAAAGCAAATTGAAAACAAACATGGTTTATTACATATTTTGGTATCACCTCCTGGTATGTAGTGCATGTATTTTTCTCATTTTTCATTTACTTTTAATTTAAAAATATTTATGCATTTATTAGGTTAGTGTTCATGGACAACTTATAGGAATCAGTTCTCTTCATCTACCTTGTGGGACCCGAAAGCCAGTAAAACACACACACACACACACACACACACACACACACACACACACGTGCATACACACACACACACACACACACACACACACACACACACACAGAATCACACAGTATGCTAAAGCACTGTAGAGAACTGTTGTTCAGCACTGGAAATGGTATCCTATCACATGGTCCCTGCTAGAAAAAAGGTCAAAATTCAAAATCAAACTACTGCTACAACAGAATGATTCTCATTTTATACCATCACAGAATTAGGATCTTTTTTCTGGACAGAGTTAAACTTAAGTAAACCAAGAGTTTCAGGTTTTTCTTTACTATGAAGACTTTGTGGAAAAATGACTCCTTCTTTTCTCAAGAAATGAATCTTGAAAATGTATTTTGCAATGCTGTATGAAAATTTTGATTTGGAAAAATAAAGAAAAATATTGTGATGGTTTGAATATACTTAGCCCATTGGGAGTGCACTCAGAAATGAACATGTGAGGTAAAAGAACAGCTTCATAGAGCCAGCTGTCTCCTTCTACGTTTACGTGATTTCTTGGGATGGAACACAGATCACAGGTTTGCTAGGTTGCCTTACCTGCTAAGCCACCCCATTAATAATTTTCAATTACTAAAATTGTATTTATAATTAACTGTCTGTGTACATGCCCATATTTCTGTTGGTACTTGGGGGCTGTAGTTAACATGTGGAAGTCAGAAGACAGATTTTAGGAGTGGATTCCTTTTTTTCTACTTTGGATTCTAAGGGTGAACTCAAATGATCCAGTTTGTGCTATGAGTGCTTTATAAACTGAGACATCTTGGTTTTGGAGAAACAGAGAACTGGAGGAATGGGTGACTGGTAAGAGCACAGGCTGCTTTCTAAAGGACTCAGCTTCCATTCCCAGGACCCACAAAGATATTTACAACCATCCTTAACTACAGATCCAGGGTTTCTTGTTCTGGCTGATATGGGTACTAGGCATCCATGTTGTGCATTGATAAATCATCTATAGACATATTAAAACAAAACAAGATATTTAAAGTATGGTTAAAAAATAAAATAAAGAAAAAGCAGCTGCCCACTAGTTCTCACATGTGGTGTTCAAAATGTTGAAGGTATCTAAGGAATACCCATGTGGTAAATAAGTAAAAATTTATGTTATTTTTATTGCCTGAAAGAATGTGACATGCACTAATAGGGCCTTTGATTATTGCACAAATTGGGCTTTAATTTGTGACTGTGGAGAATACAGCACCTGACCAGTTTTCAATTTGTTTTTATTGAACATAATAAATAAAAATGCACATATATGTTATATATATATATATATATATATATATGTAAAAAAATATATATACATATAAGTATATGTATATATATATATATGTAAAATATATGTTACACCTACTGATGAACCTCTAGTAGTCTCTTGAATAAGTCTGAACATTTTAAATTATTTTCAGCTCAGTCCATGATTTGTAAACTTCCTAACCCTTGGACATTTTTATTCCTGACTTTGTGTTCCTGAAGCCTTCATCGTGGAACAACTCACATAGATGTGACATGTTTACCATGTCACATTTTATCTATGGGAGTTTCTGGCCTGGTTCTTGTTTAGGTGGCTTGCATTAGAATCACTCCCATATCACCCACCCTCCTCACACCCATCTTTTTTCAATACTATGGATGATCTCATGGCTTTGTGCATTCTAGACCAGCTCTCTACCTCCAAGCTATATCCCCAATTAAAAATTTCATATCTCATAACATAAGAGGATTACTTTTCTAGTGCTGGAATTCATGATGAATCCTGCACATATGCTACTTAATTTATGAGAAGAGAAAATACCACTGCAAACCTCAAACACATGTAATTCTTGTCATGAAAGGACTCATAAAACATTGATGCTTTTATTTCATGAAAGTCCACAATGTAAATGTTGGTCTCATCAGAGAACAAGAAAAGACATGGGAAATGCAGAACAATGCTTGCTGTAATGGAGTGATCCAAATCACGTCTTATTTGTGTTCCTGAACACAAATGATGTTCCAGATGACCTCTATACATTTTAACTCTGAATTTACAGCTTTAGGAGAAATCAATATCAGCAAAAACAAAATTATCTAATCAGTCCATATTTTAAAACCTTCTTTTGTGCATATATGTCTGTGCATATATATCTATGTATATTTCTGTGTGTGAGATTGTGGGCATGTGTGAGCTTGTGTGTTTATATGTATTTATATGTATGTATGTATGTATGTATGTATGTATGTATGTATGTATGTATGTATGAGTTTGTATGTGTGCATATATGCATAGGTTTGTATATATGTGTATGTATCTATGTATATCTGTGTGTGTATGTGTGTATGTGTGTGTGCATATGTGTGTAAGTTTGTGTGTGTGTGTGTGTGTGTGTGTGTGTGTATGTGCATGTTCATTCAAGTGTATAGTACTCAAGATAGAAACTTAGGCCTGTATATTAGGTAAACCTCTAAACTTGAAGTTACATTCCTATCCTAGGAGAACATCTCTAAATTCTTGAATATCATTTATTAAATTGTTGACATAAAGTATTTTGAGGACATGCCTCTCATTCCACGCTGCTCTCTTTTTTCTTGTGTCTCTCTTTTCAAGATAGTCCTATCTATTTTCTTAGAAGTTTTGCTTCTATTTTTCATTTCATTGGTCCATGTATGATATATACATACTTATACATGTATATATATCATATAACACATAATGTAATCTAAAAGCCACAAAAGAAAGAAAATATGATATTTGCTTTTCTCAGTCTGTATTAACTTGCTTAATATTATTATCTTCAGTTAAATCTGATTTTTTTTTTGTTTCTTTGGCAAATGAAATATTTACTTTCCCTTACAACCAGAAAAAAATTCTGTGTGTGTGTGTGTGTGTGTGTGTGTGTGTGTGTGTGCATATTAAACTATCCTTATTTATTCCTCTGTTAATAAACAACCACGGTTTCTAAAACTATATTTAAAACTAGATCTACATTCTTTAGGGTTAGAAAAATATGTCAATCATCAAAATATGGTCTAAGTTTACTAGGCCAAGGAAATGACACTGGCTATTTGTAAACAGAAGTGGTAACTGATTGACATAATACACAGTAAAAAAGGATTTTAACAATAGAGAAATTAACATAGGCATAAATCATAGTAATAATAGTGATAAATGCCTCACTGAGAAAGTGTTAATGCTGTTATAAAGCTACTAAAGAGAGGAAATGCTATCAATTTACAGCAAAAAAATTCCTTAAAGATTGGGAATAATATACAGATCCTGCATTTGTAAAGTTTATTTAACTTTTTTCTGGAAGTCCTATACAGTGCATACAAGAAAGAAAAGAAAATACAGTTGGCAAAGAAAGAAATACAATTATTTCCATTTATAGATAATTTATCATGTTTATTATATCAAAATGTTATAAAACAAAAAATAGTGGATGATAAATATATCCAATTGCTTGTGGGATTTAAAGCCAATATAAAAATAATTTGCATTCCTATATATTAATAATGAATTATTAGATGTACAATACTAACATAATAATAGAGATATAGATAAATGGGAATGACTAGAACCCAATCATTTATGGTTAATTAATTCTGATAAGTTAAAGAATATATAAGAAATAAAGCCTCTTCAAACTCTGTGTCATGAAAACTGGAAAATGCCAAGCAAAAGAATGCAACTAAATATCTGCTTGAAACCATGTAAAAATAATTCAAACTGACCAATCACAGAAGTGCTGCAGCTGAAACAATCATGCTGAACGTGGAAAACCTGGCTTAAAATCTCTGTGATCTGAGAGCAGAGTTGATCCTTAGATGGAACATTCAAAGGACACCAACAAAACAAAAATATGAATTATATTACTAGAACTATAAACTTTTATGCTTCCAAGGACATGAAGAAAAGTGAGACAACTCACAAATGCAAGAGATGCCATTTTCAAATCATAAATCAAAAGAAGGAATCTCATTATACTGCCCTTATTGTTGTCATTATGAATAGCTGGTGTTCTATGAAAATATCTTATTACTTCTTAATCTGTATATATTTATTTATAAATCACTTAAAACAGTTTGAGTTGTAAAAATAAATATGAATTCAATAACGTGCTACTCTAGGATTCTACCTCTTACATTCATACATTGTCAGCAAAGCTATTTATATGCAATCCATGGCTTAATATGCAATAGCAAAATTTTGGAGGTATTCCAACTGTCTATTCAAAGAACATAAAAATGTTCACAGTTCAAAAATATATAAACATTTATTAATATATATTCAAATTTAACATGCTGATTCAAACAGTTTATTCATACTCTAGAAGTGTAAAGCACATATATACATAGTATATCATACAGAGTACAAACCACATATGCCTTAAGTAGGGTTTCTATTGTTGAGAAAAGATACATGACTTCCATGATAAATGAAAATATTTTACAGTTATAGATGTTTAGCCCATTATCATCATGGAAGGAAGCGTGGCAGACATGCTGCAAGAGTAGGAGATGAGAGTTCTACATCTTGATCTGTGGGCAGCAGAAGGAGATTGTGTGCCACATAAGGCATAGCTACTGCATAAGAATTCTCAAGCATACCTGCACAATGACATACTTCCTCCAACCAAGTCCCACCTATTACAACAGGGCCACATCTCCTAATAGTTTACTCCTTTTGGGCAAAGCTTTAAAGCACATGAGTCTATGAGGGTCACACCTATTCAAACAACAGTATATATAATAAATATAGATATATTCTGGAGAGAAGCATAGCAACTGAAAAACAGTGAGGCTTTTTACAATTGTGCCACTAGAAAAGACAGCATAGGGTCTTAGGTATAAACATGTTTCTTAAATATCTTAAGAAAGTTTCTATGTCAAAGAGAAAAATTAGCCAAGAGGCTTTGATATTAAATATCTATGTTTGATTTTTTTTGAGTGTGTGTGTACTAGACCTTGGGCAATCACCTAAACTTTCAAAATCTTATTTTCATTTCTGTAAAATAAAAATGAAAAGTAATGTTGACCTTCAGATATGTGAATGCTGAAAATCCAAAGAATGTGTTAAATAGCATAAGGCTTGGCATAGGGTGGTCATATACTCAATAACTTATTAGTTTACTATTAATGGCACACAAGCACCTCAGATGATTGAATGTATGATTTTCTCAGAGTTCTATGAAAGACCTTGTCAAGATATTTTAGTGGTGACTGCCGGACCCAATGGAAACTTCCTGTCCCTGGTTTCCATGAGAAAAAGTATGTGATAATCTTTGTTTGCACTATGTGTAATCTGTTACTTTCTAAGTCTTTACCTAAGGTTGAGGTTTGTTTTTCCTATGTTACAGCTGAATCAGTGCTGTTTCTATAAATCTCTCTCTCTCTCTCTCTCTCTCTCTCTCTCTCTCTCTCTTTCTCTCTCTCTCTCCCTTCCTCCCCCTTCCTTCTCTCTCTTTCTCTGTTTTAAATTAAGGAATTTTCATTTTGATTTGTGTTTTAGTAGGAGACAATTGAAGCCACTTACAGAAATAATGTTGAGAGCTGTGGAGGAAGTCTAGGTGTGCCAGTGGGAGTAGGTCATCTATGACAGATGGCATGGAAACAACTATAAGACATTGGTAAGGATGAGAAATAGTTTAAAGTCAGTAAACAGGAAATTCCATGTCATCTAAGAGTCTAGGGAAGACTCTAGCCTGTTTTCTGAATATATGCATGTAAGTCTCCTTAATAATCTTAAAAGCCAATAAAATTCAAGGCATGATCAGGAAAGAAAGCAAAAATACAATCTAAACCTTTGTGTTATAAACAGTATTTCTGCCTTTAAAATACCAAGAACAGTCATAGGCATTAAATTTTAAGTAAGAGATAGTCTTAGAAAAGTGGGATTACTATACCAAAGTTATGACTTTTTTTTTTTGTTTGTTTGTTTGACAGGGTTTCTTTGTACAGCCCTGGCTGTCCTGGAACTCACTTTGTAGACCAGGCTGGCCTCGAACTCAGAAATCCGCCTGCCTCTGTCTCCCGAGTGCTAGAATTAAAGGCATGCACCACCACATCCAGCATGACTGTTTTAACAGCTTATTCCATGTGAATACATGAAACCCCCCCTTTATTTTCAAGAATGACCATCACCACTATACATTATTTTAATTATCACAGGCTATTATGTACACATATGAAATTATTTAAAAAATTAGTAAATTTCCAAGGCATTATATTTTGAAATTAACATGTTATAATATTACTCCAGTGTTGGATTTTGATATATAATTTCAATCTAAGTTGTGCATTTATGTTCTTCTGCTAGTGGCAATTAGTTTATTATGGTCTTGTTTATACTACAAATTAAAATAATGTTTTTTGCTTATGAGCAACCTGGGTATTTTGTAGTCTGATTTATGGAATTAGAGAAGTTAGTTTAAAGAAATCTATCACCATAGCTCACAAAACACCTTTTCTTATCAACAAAGTCTTTTGAGAACAGACCCAGAAAGTCAGTGGAGGGAAGAAGGATGATTTTGGCAAGTGCTGGAAGGAGGAATAGCAAAGAGGTAGAAGTCAGTTATGATTTCTGAGTTTGAACTTAGAAAGTAGGCAGATTCCTTTATGCAGGTCTGAATGCCACTACCTTGAAAAAAGCCCTGGCACACATAAGTGCAATTGTGGGTGGGTAGGGGAGAAGGGCAGGGGAGGGGTATAGGGAACTTTCAGGATAGCATTTGAAATATAAAATAAGAAAATATC
Organism: Mus minutoides; assembly: GCA_902729485.2. Lineage (NCBI taxonomy): Eukaryota > Metazoa > Chordata > Mammalia > Rodentia > Muridae > Mus > Mus minutoides. The sequence goes on from LR753479.1 coordinate 9,022, forward strand.
TAATTAAAAAAAAAGGTAGTAAGTCCATCCATTTACTCATTATGTTCTCTGTGTATCATTTATTTTACTTTTAAGATTTTACTTACAATCTAAGAAGCTAAATAATAAAAATTAGTTTCTCCTTTAAGGTACATATCTTACAATTTCTAGATTAGGAGAAAATCTGCTGTCTATCAAAAGGTTATGTATTATCTACCACTGACCAAACCATTTATAAAGGGCATCAGAGGGGGTCAAAACACTGATATTCATATATCCCAAAAGGAAATCCCCAACATTAAAGCCTCCCAATGTGGATATTACAAAGAGTGTTATTTACCATGGACCATGACTTTGTTACAAAGTATGCAGACATTGATATTCAAATTTCTCAAGGAGTATTGGGAGTCAAATTGCTTTTCATTTTCTTTCTACCTATTATCTCCTATACAACATCCCACAACTCAAGGAATATGGGCCATTTCATCTTATTAAGAAAGACAGATATCAATCTACTGAATCTACTTCCTACTGTATAATATTATAGCACAGCCGTGGATAGATACACTCCTTGGTAACTAAGGAGTGTGGCCCACTGCCTTGCAAAGGTTACAATCATGCTTCTTGATTCAAAAGTACTGGCAGATAAACTGTACCTCTGATGAAAATTTCTAGCATCTCTTAATGTACCATCATCTGGAAGTGGAATTTTTGGATTCTGGAAAGAACAAAATGTACTATTATGTTGAGAAGCCATGTCTCATAAATAAACATTCAGAATATAGTAACCAGAGAGGCCCAAGTCCAGAAAATCCAAGAAAAATTAAAGTTAAAACTCTAGCAGCCAGATTATATTTGAGACCATGTCCCTGATTAAATTTCTCAAGGTATACCCTAGATTATAAATATAAAGGTCAGTCTCTATTGTTCATAAATTGTTAATATTAGCACAACAAGTAATTTTTATGGTTTTTTGATTTGAGACAAGGTTAACAGTATAATCCTAGTTAGCCAAGTTCACTATCTAGAACTAGCCAGAAACTCACAGAAAACCTCGTGCCACTTACAAGAGTAGTGGGATTATAGGTGTGTGCTGCACCACCCAAAGACTGCAGTTTGCTATGGTAAGTGGTAATTTAAAGCTAACTGATATAGATGACTCTAGTTGGTGATTCAAGGGAGGAGTTTTGGCTCATATTGCCCCAGTATTGAAGGAACCAAAGTAGTCATTTGTAGAGTTTTATAAGGTGACTTCATAATGAATAAACCTATTCTAGAAGGCTGTAGATTCCAACCAAAATTAATTCAGTTTTCTTCTTTTTATGATAGGAGTGATATGTACAGAAACTGGAAGATTCCTGTGTTCCAACTGATAGATATCTTTATACTAGAAATCTGAAGCTGGATTAGGCTACTGGGAAACAGGCCTGATAGAAAGGTAGACTTAAATACCAGTCCCATAAAGTCACTGAGAGGTAATGATTCCTCAGAATAATTCAAGCAAAAAAATATTAAGTCAAGAAAAAAAAATACACCTGGAGCTTGGTTTGAAGTAGCCAAGGGGACTTCCTGGAATTGAGTAAATCTTTGTGTCCAGTTTGGTCTAGGTCTCATTTCCAGTGAAAGTGTTTTTCCCCTAATTAGATCAACTGGGTAGGTCGATACAGCAATTACCATTATTGGGACAATACCAGTCTAGGACACAAATTACCAATTGCTGAAAAACTATACATTGGATTAAAAGATAAGAATGAACTTGCAAGTTTCATGGGTCACAAGGGTTTGGGGATATAGGAATGATGGTACAATTACTCTATTGTTTTGGCTTTGTTACCAGAAGAAATAGCCAATGCTTGACTTTAGTACTGCCTTGAAAAGGGGATATAAGGCATATTTAAACATGACAGATTAATATGTTCCAATTGTCCTGTGATATCATGAAGATCCCTTGGGTCTTGAAACCCATAGGAGTAAGGAGTATGTACTGAAAATTGGACTAAAAATAGAAGTAGTGTGGTTTGGTCTTGAGGATGAATACAATGGATCAAACACTGATGGAACCTTTCTCAATCATCCATCATATTAGAGATGATGAATAGAATTGGATTCCTGTTTTGACAGAGGAGTGTGGTACCTTAAAGGGTAATCCTGGTCACTCACTGTTCCAAGGTCATTAAGAGAATAAGTCTAAATGTAGCAATTTGAATCATGGCCCATAGATGTACTTATTTGAAGGATTGTCTTTGGGGTCGATGTTTGGAAAGAAACCCAGGTTCTCAGCTGGTTCCTGGTCTGGATAGAATTCTCTCATATTTTACCTGGGAAACTTTTTAGGAAAGGATACTTTTTAATCTGTACAGGTTTATTTAACTACAAATATATTGGAATTTGAAAAGAGTGTGTGAACTTAGTAAGACTTTAAAATGGACTAAAGATAGATTTTGAAAAGCAACTGAGACCTGGAATCAGAACTTTTATCTCTATTGGTCAAGATGCCATGGGTATGTTAGAACCTTTTCAGTGTGTCAGTATTCCTAAATACTATGCCCACTGATGTGCTTTGAGTACTCTTTGTGATAGCTGGCCAAGTGCTCAGGTCCTTTTAAGTCCAGTCTGGCTCCTTTTGCTTTATCACTCTGCTATGTAGTTTTTTGTTGGGTGTTTGAGTCCATGTATGTAAGCTGTTAAAAATGAGGGTTTTCCTGTTGAAGTCAGTCCAAAGTATCCCTAGGGATACTTTTAAGGAGGTAGGATAAGTTCCTTGGCTTCTTTGGCTTCTTTAGTTTTTTGTTGTTTGTTTGTTTGTTCGTTTTTTCTCTATAAGTTCTGCCATCTATTGGGGTAGGTCAAGGATTTCCTGATCATGTGACATCCCTTGAAAACACTGGGGACATTTTCTTCTTTAATGATGCTCCTTTTATAGACTCTTCACTGGATAGGGTCCAGTGCCTGAGGTCTTTGCAAGGTCTTTGATCATGTGGATAGGTGACTTAGGAGAGTAGAGTAAAAGCACCTCACTATCCTCTGGAACCTACCTTGTACGAGTCAAGGAAAAAAATATTGGCTCACCTCTTTGGCCTTTTATATTCATTGACTTTGGTCTTCATGTCCCACTGTTGAACACTAGGAGGTCAGAGGCAAAGGAAACAAAAAAATTGAGTTCTAGCTTTTATATAACATTTAGATAAGCTTTGTAATTTGGCACCTCTGGCTCTCAGATGTGTGCTCACTTTTAATCATATACACAACCTCAAATTATCTTGATGACCTAAAATAATTTTCATGTTGATTTGTGTTTTATGGCTTTGATGTTTTTTATAACAAATTTATATTATTTTATAAGAATAAATATTTTATTATTTTATAATAAATATTTTATTTCTTACTGCTAAGCAACCCTCAGGTCTTACAGAGATTTCTATATGAAACTAGCTTAACCTTCTTATCTGTATGATTTTATAATGTATAGTGGGGACGTTTTAATTTTACCTAGTAATATAGATGATTATTGAGATTTTTAACCAAAATCTTACATTCAACTCTTAACACTCATTTTCTTTTACTGTCACTAAAAAATCATCTTTTTGAAAAAATTATGGCTGGTTTATTTGAGTTTTGAGAGGTATTTCACTCTCCTACGTTGACATTTTGTAAACATGTTTCAGTTTTGAAGACAGTCACTAACTTCAATAGCTAAATTTTTGACTGGTTACTGATTTGTAAGCCCAGTGCTTCTGCTAACTTGTTGGTGGACTTTTGACAAGTCCTCCTGATTTGTTGTTTCCTCAATTCTAAATGAAATGCTACTTTTCAATGTCTCTAAGCTTCTGTCTGTCCTGGGGCACACCTTTAGAATATGTAAGTTAATCTGCATGTATCATTTTCTATCCCTTAGAGTCTTCCTATTTATCCTTCAATATTTTCCAAAATAAAAGAAGACTGTTTGGAAGATTAAAAAACTGAAGATCTCAAAGCTAGGACATTTGAAGTATTATTTTTTCACTAAAATGGAAAAAAAGCTATAGCAACATGTTGAGAACTACTGATTTAATTTTCAGCTTTTAAAGTTTCAGTTTCCCTACTCTGACCTTAGAAAATGATAGATAACAGCCATATTGCAAATCTCATGGGAGCTGCAAAATAATACCCAATACTGGGGCACAAGTATTTGCTAGCTCTTCACACTTTTAAAATAAAGCTTAAGATTTCGTTGTTGGTGTTGAGGAAGAGTGTGATGGATGCATTTTCACTGTCTATTAAGAGTTTAAGTGCTTTGTGAAAACACAAGCTCTGAAAAATTCACGTTGCTTACCACTCAATGATTGAAAAAGAATGACCCTTGACAATCTGTAATAAATAACAAAGCACATTTTAATTAAATTTTTTATTGGCCGAATCTGTCCCCAAGAATTTACTTGGAGCCAAAAATAAAGTCTTAAAATTGGTTACTTTAGTAATCATTTTTTTTCTTGATGAAAATATGTATTTTACATTTAAGCAATTCTGTATGTAGTTTTAAGATGATTATATAAATATATCCATATATATGATATTGTATATATGGAGACAATTGTAGATTTTTTCCCTACAGCTGCATACCAATCTTCTAGTATAGAATAAGCATATCTCAGAAAATAAATAATTGTAGCCCCAAAACCTTGAAGAATTTTTTAGGATTATAGTTAAGGGAGGGGAGATGATACAGGTGAGAGGGAATTAAGGGAGACAGGAGGAGTTGAAGTGGGGGAAGGTATGTAGTAGAAAGTGCAAGTACAGTCCTCATGTAAGAAAGTCACAAAAGTAATGAACTAAATGTTTAAACATCTGGGTTTGAAAGTTCATCGACAAAACTAATTTGATAAAATCATAAATTCACTTTCAAAGATAATAAAAACAAAGTGGTCTCTCCATTTTGAAAGGCTTCATAAATGGATGTCCCAAGCAGGAGCCCCACTCCTCCAAGGGCTTCTTTATCTTGTGCTTGAACTCTTCCCTCATTTCATCCTTTCCAATAATACTGCACAAAGTGAATCTCTGATTAATATTTAAATGCACATGGGGAGAAATAGGTAACCTAATCAGAGGAAATAATTAACAAGCCACCTCATTCTCATTCCTTCTCATTCCTACAAGGAAGCATGTGTCTTGATTGCCACAATATCATTCCCTTTGACCTCCTTTCTCAGTCAAAGCCTAATAAAGTTGCTGTTTGAACAGTCTCAGTGACACTTCATTTCAACTTAGAAATATTTTTTGAATGTGATGCTTATACCTTCATTCCCCTCTCTTCTATTTTTCTTTGCTCTTATAATACTAAGAAGTCACTAGTAGGAATTATTTGTCATCTCCTGGTAAATTTTGTGATAGAATTCAAATAGAGAGTCCCCTAACTTAGGTTCAATAAGATTGCTATTGTTGGTGGAAATAAACATGAAAAGCTTTTATGTAATGTCTAAAATGTGTAGTATATCCTTCCATGTTAATGGAGGATGACAGTTAGAATCTGATGTTGAGTACTACAATTTTATTTGAGATGAAAATTTATATAAATGAAATATGCATACACATGTATATAGATGTATATTTGACTGTATAGGATATACTGTTTATTCATATATTAAGAATCATAGATTATAATATACACCCATATACAAATCTGTCTATTTATAGTCTTGTCCACATTGTATTGTCCTCTAGTTCTTTGTTCTGTCACTGGAGAGTAGTGTTTGAAAGGGGGGGGGAAGCTTTATGTTCAAATACTAGGGGTCAACCTCTGGGCCTTACATGTTCTAAGCCAGTGTTCTATCTATGAGCCATATAACTTGTTTTAAATTTTAATAAAAATAACACAAAGTTTGTTTTAAAAAACTGAGATTGAAATTGTTTTCATTTGATTTTACATTTATTTATTTATTTATTTATTTATTTATTTATTTATTTAGAGACAGTGTTTCTCTATGTGCCCTGGCTGTCCTGGAGTTCACTTTGTAGACCATGCTGGCCTCGAACTCAGAAATCTGCCTGCCTCTGCCTCCCAAGTGCTGGGATTAAAGGCGTGCGCAACCACGCCCGGCTTACTTTTATTTTTTGAGATAGACTTTAGCTAAGTAACCCAGGCTAGCCTATAACTCCTGATCCTCATGTCTCAGACTCCTGGCTTGGAAACATCATGCCCAGCCTTATGTGTAGATATTTCTAAGAAAAAAACAACACATTAATAGAAAGTAGAATTATTATTTATAAGAAAAAACATTTGGGGATTAACAAAACAAAACAAACCTGTTGAAAAATATTTAATTATATATATATATACATACATAGAGAGAGAGAGAAAGAGAGAGAGAATTTTGGCTTAAATTCCCTAGTTAATCAATAACAGAATGCTAGTGGGGGCTCGTATATAACCAAGCGGTAGAGAAGTTGTGTTGAGTGCCTAAGATTCTAAGTTTCATTGCCACCAATGCAAGGAAGATAATTTAAAATTAAAATAAAAATAGTGACCAGAGTTATACTGTTTGACATACCAGTGTCATACTAGTGTGACAATGTTAATTTAAAAATTAATATTAATGGAAGTAGATATTTCAAAATGCCGCACAAATAATGTACATTTAAAATTCTTTATAGACTCTGGAAAGAGGATTTAAGAGTTAAGAGGACCTTTGGGTTCAGTTCCAGCACTCACATAGCAGCTCACAGTTGCTCTAATTCCATTTCCAGAAGATCCTTTATCCTCTTCTGGACTCCTTGAGTTCCTGCACTCACATGATGCTCATAAACTCAAGTACACATGCATAGAATGAAGAAATTAAGAAAAATATCTTTTAAGGTATTGACAGAATTTAATATTAATGATTACACACATTAGGTATAAATAGTAATAGTGAGTGGTTGAATGACTGGTGTTTATTGTAATCTTTAACTAATAGTAGTGAGTACTCCAGAGAAGATTGCTTAGAGAAAAAGTCCATTATTTAAATTTGAAATTTTTATCAGACCATGCTGGTCACAGAAGTTTGGATGAGTTGCAAGCTCTGATCAGAGATAATTTATTCTCTTCACCTGTAACACTAACTTTATATCATTTTACTTCATAGTTTCCTTCTGAATCTTATTGTCGATCACTTGGTCAACTAAAGTGATTTCAGAGATCTGTGAATACAGGAAAACACAAGAAATGTATTTTAGACGTAAACTTTTATATAAAGTATTCACTCTAGGGGCTGAGAGATGTTTTTTTCAGTAAGTGTAGCCTTGGATGTTTGAGACCTGTGTTCAAATCCCAACATGACATAAAAGGTGTGTGTCTCTAATGAAGCTAGAAAAAGGAAGAACCCAAACCTCACTGGGCTGCCAGCCTATTCTAATCAGCAACTACATATTAATGAGGGAACTGCCTGAAAAACAGAGTTGTTAAAGAAAACACCAGATATCAGCCTCTAGCTTCCATCAGGACTCACACAAACATACATATCCTCATGGGCAGTAGGGTACAAGTGTCTCTGTATTATCCAGTGTCCCCTTGGTTACAGTTGGTGGTCAAAACTGTCTCCTGTTCACAACCAGTGATATAATTTGATGTTTTTCCTTATATATTATGCAAATTTTGGTTGATTTTTGTTTCACGTGTTAATGTGAAACAGAATTATAGTATGTGTGTATTATTAAAATATTTCCCCTGGAATTTGATAATTTTTGTTTGTTTTTAATATTTATTTATTTATTTATTTATTTATATTTGAGACATGGTTTCTCTGTATTGCTCTGTCTGTCCTGGAACTCACTTTGTAGACCAGGCTGGCCTCAAACTCACAAATCCAGATGTCTCTGCTTCCTAAGTGCTGAGATTAAAGGCATGGGCCACCACTGCCTTTTTTTTTCTGTTTTTGAGAATTTGATAATTTTGATAGCATTAAAGAACAAAGTCTTCTTCCTTTCCAATTTGTATCCCGTTGACCTCCTTTTGTTGTCGAATCGCTCTGGCTAGGACTTCAAGTACTATATTAAATAGGTAGGGAGAAAGTGGGCAGCCTTGTCTGGTCCCTGATTTTAGTGGGATTGCTTCCAGCTTCTCTCCATTTAGTTTGATGTTGGCCACTGGTTTGCTGTAGATTGCTTTTATCATGTTTAGGTAAGGGCCTTGAATTCCTGNATGGTGTTCTGCTACTTATGTTGTTATTGAAGAGCAGCCTTAGTCCATTGTGATCTGATAGGATGCATGGGACAATTTCAATATTTTTGAATCTGTTGAGGGCTGTTTTGTGGCCAATTATGTGATCAATTTTGGAGAAGGTGCCATGAGGTGCTGAGAAAAAGGTGTATCCTTTTGTTTTAGGATGAAATATTCTGTATATATCTGTTAAGTCCATTTGTTTCATAGTTTCCGTTAGTTCCACTGAGTCTCTGTTTAGTTTCTGTTTCCAGGATCTGTCCCTTGATGAGAGTGGGGTGTTGAAGTCTCCCACTATTATTGTGTGAGGTGCAATGTGCGTTTTAAGCTTTACTAAAGTTTCTTTAATGAAAGTGGCTGCCCTTGCATTTGGAGCATAGATATTCAGAATTGAAAGTTCCTCTTGGAAGATTTTGCCTTTGATGAATATGAAGTGACCCTCTTTGTCTCTTTTGATAATTTTGGGTTGAAAGTCTATTTTATCTCAAATTATCGCTATTTGCAGATGATATGATAGTATATATAAGTGACCCCAAAAATTCCACCAGAGAACTCCTAAACCTGATAAACAGCTTTAGTGCAGTAGCTGGATATAGAATCAACTCAAACAAATCAATGGCCTTTCTCTATACAAAGGATGAACTGGCTGAGAAAGAGATCAGGGAAACATCACCCTTCAAAATAGTCACTAACAGTATAAAATATCTTGGTGTGACTCTTACAAAGGAAGTGAAAGATTTGTATGACAAGAACTTCAAGTCTCTGAAGAAAGAAATTGAGAAAAATCTCAGAAGATGGAAGGATCTCCCATGCTCATGGATTGGCAGAATCAATATAGTAAAAATGGTTATCGTGCCAAAAGCTATATACAGATTCAATGCAATCCCCATCAAAATTCCAACTCAATTCTTCAAGGATCTAGAAAAGACAATTAGCAAGTTCATCTGGAATAACAAAAAACCGAGACTAGCGAAAACTCTTCTCAACAATAAAAGAACCTCTGGTGGAACCACCATGCCTGACCTCAAGCTGTACTACAGAGCAATCGTAACAAAAACTGCATGGTACTGGTACAGCAACAGACAGGTAGATCAATGGAATAGGATCGAAGACCCAGAAATGAATCCACACACCTATGCTCACCTGATCTTTGACAAGGGAGCTAAAACTATCCAGTGGAAAAAAGACAGCCTTT
>LR753479.1:18564-36064 GCA_902729485.2 Mus minutoides
GAGAAAGTACCCAAGGAGCTGAAGGGGTCTTCAACCCTATAGGTGGAAGAATAACCATGAACTAACTAGTACCCCCTGGGCTCATGTCTCTAGCTGCATATATAGAAGAGGATGGCCTAGTTGGCCATCAGTGGGAAGAGAGGCCCCTTGGTTATGCAGACTTTATATGCCCCAATACAGGGGAACGCCGGGGCCAAGGTGTGGGAGCGGGTGGGTAGGGGAGCAGGGCCGGGAGCGGGGAGGATATAGGGAACTTTCTGGATAACACTTGAAATGTAAATGAAGAAAATATCTAATAAAAGTTGAAAAAAAAATAAAAAACAATTTTCATGAATGAAAAAAAAAAAAAAAACAAAGTCTTTGCGACTAAAAGTGCTCTTCTGAGTTATAGCTCCCTGTGGATTACTATAAAGGGATCGTTGAATCCTCAAGTCAGTATGTATGACTATGTATTTCTCCTCCCTGTTCTTTGTCCAAAATATGTACATATATAATATAAATATATAAATATAAGCATAGAATTAGGAAATCCTGATAATGTTGTTCATAGAATTCTGAAACTATTTTGTATTATTTAAATAACTTCTTCTTTCCCCAGCCATACATTCAAAATAATTTTAGCTATATAATAAATGAGTTATTTTACTATATTATGGACCTCAGTAGAGAGTAGTAGTGAGGATTAAGAGACATTCCTGTGGACTTTGCCTATAATGATACAGGCAACACAATAGGAAAACATTAATAGATGTTTCATATGGGCTACCTCCAGTTGGTAGAGATATTTCTTTAAGATATAGTCTTGCAATAGATTAATATTTTAAACTTTTTATTGAGTATAATATAGATACAGAAAAGCCATAAGCATATAGCTTGATAAAATTTCACAACTCTACACACCAACTATCTGACAATTAGGATTTAAATATAGAGATATGAATGTCCTTTAAGTATCTTTATGAGTATGCATTTGGGACTAATTATTGGCACAATTTAGGCAATAATCTGAAACCATAGCATGTCCTACCATGTCTTTCTCAATAGAGAGCAAAGAAAAAATGCTAGCTGAATCAGACTAACAGTTTTCATGAGAAATGGCTTATCTTTTGACGTTTTTTCATGTATAGATATGAAAATCAGCCCTATAAGTCCTCATAGTTCATGATGTTTATGCTGTAGTTGTTAATTTTTTAATTAAAACCATGTAATTATAAAATATGTATTTTAGGAGATGGAGAGACTGATCATTGGTTAAGAACATTGCTCTTCAAGTGGAACAAGGTTTGATTCCCATCACCCACATGGAGGCTCATAACCATCTATAGTTTTAGTCCCAAAGGATCTAACACCCATTTCTAGTCTTCTCACTTTACATTCTTCATGAACAATTGTTATCATTTCAAAACAATCTCTGGTACCCAGGAAAATATGAGATGTACCACTTCACACCACATTCTCTAATCCAGAGACTTCTCTGAACTGCCCTGGGTCATTTTGTTAACCTAAAAAGGAGATTTGTATTTACAATGGAAAGCATTTTTATTACAATGTAAAAATGTGTGGAAAAAAAGGTGTTGAAGAGGGATGAATTATGCACTCAACAACTGAGATTCACCACTATGTTTTGCAGTAGAGCAATTTCTGTAATAATTATTTGGATTTGTTTGCAAAACCACAGTGTTTTAAACATCTGAGATTTCAAGGGAAGAGTCCATCAGCACATTGAGCTACTTCTGGGGCTGCATGGTCATGGGGATGAGTAAGATGGAGAAAGAAGCTATAGAGTAAAGGAGGAGACACATGATTTTACATAGACGTCACTGAAAGAAGTTAATCTGCACAATGTCAAGGGAAGGTAGCAGTGGTGACTTTGCTGGCCCGCCTTCTCTGTGAACACCTCTTATTCTCACATTGTAATTCATTTGTCATCCTCAGGCCTTTAAGAGAGCTGTCAGAATGCATAACTTTTTAATCCAAGAAAACTATGTGAGCATCTTAAATCACTTTTATTTTATACTTCTTTTTTCTATTTTACTCATTTCTATTTTAACACAGCAACGGAGTAGGAGGGTGCAGGGGATAAAGACAGAATGTTGCTAGTACGATGTTTGCCTAATACTCAGTCCTGAATTTTTCTGTATATTTCAGAAAAAAAAAACCTTTTATCTCTAGCACTTTGGCACACATCTTATTTATAGTCAGTGAATTTGAATCTTTTGCTGTTTCAAAGGTCAGTATTTATGACCCAAGATATAAATGTTCCTTTTTTCTTTTTCTCCTTTTTCCCCATTCTTTCTGTTTCCTACCATTCATTCTCTTTCTTTGCTTCTGCCCCTTCTGCTTTCTTCCCTCCGTCTCTCCTGTCTTTTTCCTCCTTTCTCATTCACCCTAGCACATAGCTTTTCTCCCTTTCCCATAGAGAGAACAGTTAGAACGATGTATCTGCTATCACATGTGTATTTATCACTGAAAATTAAATTGCCCCAATGAATGTGGGTGTAACTGAGTGACTAAACAAACATTTCATGTACTGTCATGCTGTCACAGTCCAGTATTACATTTCTGTTTTTCCTACGATTTTGGCCTTTCTTTTTCTTTCCATTATTATTATTTTTTAATGCAACATATCTCACTTTGTCACTATATAATTTGAGTTGGCTTTGAATTTCCATGCTTCCTGCCTCTGCCACTAAAATGTTAAAATTAGAAGTGTGAGTCATCAGGCCCAGTTCAGTGTGTGTGTGTGTGTGCGTGTGTGCGTGTGTGCGTGTGTGTACCCTCCTCTCTCTCTCTCTCTCTCTCTCTCTCTCTCTTTCTCTCTCACATATACACAGAGGATAGGAACACTTGAACAAGCTAACTAGGAACAGAAGTTACTTTTACAAGTCTGTTTTCTTTTCAACATATTTCCACCTTCTCTGTACTTAAGAATTGGTGTCTTGTCTCTACTGAAACCAATATTGTCAGGAAAAGATAAATACAGCATTACTATGGAATTCTCCAAAAAGGATTGAAACCAACTCAGACACATAAAACCCATATAGGAGGATCTGCATGACACATCCATATGGGCCTGAGCCTTTGCTTCCCTATCTGGGAGTCCATCCCATAATCAGCCACTAAACACAGACACTATTGCATATGCCGGCAAGATTTTGCTGAAAGGACCCTGATATAGCTGTCTCTTGTGAGGCTATGAAAGTGCCTGGCAAATACAGAAGTGGATGCTCACAGTCATCTATAGGATGGAACACAGAACCCTCAATATAGGAGCTAGAGAAAGTACCCAAGGAGCTGAAGGGGTCTGCAACAATATGAACTAATCAGTACCCCCGGAGCTTGTGTCTCTAGCTGTATATGTAGCAGAAGATGGCCTAGTTGGCCATCATTGAGAAGAGAGGCCCCTTGGTCTTGCAAACTTTATATGCCCTAGTACAGGGGAACACCAGGGCCAAGATGTGGGAGTGAATAGGTAGGGGAGCAGGGCAGGGGGAAGGATATAGGGGACTTTGGGGGATAGAAGTTGAAATGTAAATGAAGAAAATATCTAATATTTTTTTTAAAAGAAGAAATAGTCAGTTGCTTGACATTAGTTGTTGGGTCTAAAACTAGGTCTTCTCCAAGAGTCATCTCTCCATTCCCCTAACTTAAATACCAAATAAAGAACAACAACACCACCAAAAATCTTCCTTCAAATTCATGTTGGAAAAGCTTCCCCAGGTCTTCTCTAAGCTGTCATTTGATTAAATCATGTACTGAGGTATTTTGTTTTGGTGTTTTTGTTTTGTTTTGTTTTGTTTTTTGAGGGTACAGTTGAACTCTTACTTTGTAACTGAAGCCAACCTCCAATTTGTGTTTTTCCTGTCTCAGTCCCTGGATCCAAAGATTATGGATGTATGTCACAATATATGTTAATGATGAAGCTTTTGAATCCATCACAATTTTTATTTACGTGGTTTTTAATTTCCTGTATATTTTGATTTATTTTTAACATAGGAATTTATTGCTACTGACTTTTACCATTATTATCCTTTTACTTCAGATAATATTTTAGACCGATTAGGATATCTTTACTTATCTTTGCTTGTCTCTTTCCATTTAAAACAATGTTCTGGCACATGCATGAAACATAACAATTTTCAAGGAAGCTTAGTCTAATTCATAAAATTATTATAATATCTACTGGAATCAAGTATCATCAGGCATGTTTACTCAATTCTGGCTGCTCAGATTCTGAAGTGTATTGCCCTCCTCTCCTGACTTCAATCTAGTCTCCATTTGCCTTTCTTGTGAGAAAATTGTGAGGAGTAGCTGGCAGCAGGATCAGCGGAGAGTGACCAAAAAGAACCATTAAAATTAAAAAGAACCATTTAATTTCAAAATATTTTGTGTGGTTTTGAGTTTAAAATTCAAAGAACAATTTACAGAGAGTACAGTTTCTATGGAGATCCAAATTATGGTAAAGAACATTACAGAGTCAACTTCTGACTGAGAGTCTAACGAGATATTTTACATTCTTTTTGTCTATGTTATAATTTACTTAGTACAATAAAAACAAGGTATTTTTTAAACTCAGTTTTCTGTAATGGTTTTGTTAGCTTCTTTGGTTATATTTTTTTACACAAGCTACTGTTTTATAATCAAGACTAGCCTTCAACCAGCAGCAAGCCTCCTGCTTCCTATATGATGATGTCTAAGCTACAATGTAATTGATATAGCTGCTATTGATTAAACATATATGGGATTTAAAAAAACGTAATATTAAATGTGAAACCAACTTTCTTTTAATCAGGAGATTCAAGATACTAAAACAATTATCTGAATGTATAATTAATGATTTAGTTTCTCTTTTTAACCTCCTAGTCAATTAATATATTAATATGCTGCCCTATGTTTAAAATTATGATTGCAACTTAGCCATGTAAAAATACTCTGACAGAAAGTGACTTAGTGGGAACAGAGACTTATTCAACTTACAGTTCAAGGTTACAGACTATGATATGTGGGGAAGTCAAGACACGGACTTCCAACAGCTGGCTTCATTATATCCAAATTCAAGAGCAGAGAGAAATGAGTGCCGTCATCCCTGACCTCAAGCTGTACCACAGAGCAACAGTGATAAAAACTGCACGGTATTGATACAGAGACAGACAGGCAGATCAATGTAATAGAATTGAAGACTCAGATGTTTGCCAAATAAACCCAAACCATAAGAGTGGAAAGACAGCATTCTCAACAAATAGTGCTGGTTCAAGTGGCGATCAGCATGTAGAAGAATGCAAATTGATCCATTCTTATCTCCTTGTACAAAGTTCCAGTCCAAGTGGATCAAGGACGTTGACATAAAACCAGATACACTGAATCTAATACACTGAATCTAATAGAAGAGAAAGTGGGAAAGAGCCTCAAACACATCAGCACAGGGGAAAATTTCCTGAAGAAAACACTAATGGTTCAGACTCTAAGATCAGCTATTGACAAATGGGATCTCATAAAATTGTAAAGCTTCTATAAGACAAAGGACACCATCAATAGGACAAACTGCAACCTGCAGACTGGGCAAAGATATTTACCAACCATAAATCTGAATCTGATATATATATATATATATATATATATGTATATATATATATATATATATATGAAGAACTCAAGAAGTTAGACTACAAATAATACTATTAAAAATGGTATAATAAGCTAAACAGAGAATTCTGAACTGAGGAATCTTGATTGGCTGAGAAGGGCCTAAAGAAATATTCAACACCTTTAGTCATCATAGAAATTCAAAAAAAAAAAAAAAAAAACACCCTGAGATTCTACCTTACACCAGTTAGAATAGCTAAGATCAAAAAGGCAGGTAACAGCAGATGCTGGGGAGGATGTGGAGAAAGAAGAACACCTCTCCATCGCTGGTGGGATTGCAAGCTGGAACAACCACTCTGGAAATCAGTCTGGTGATTCCTCAGAAAATTAGAAGTAGTTATATCTGAAGACCCAGTTATACCACTCCTGAGCATATACCCAAAAGATGACACAGCTTATAACAAGGATACTTGTTCCATTTTTATTATAGCAGCCAGAAGCTGGGAACAACTCAGATGTCCCTCAATGGAGGAATGGATCCAGAAAATGTGGTATATTTACATAATGGAGTACTACACAGCTATTAAAAACAATGACTTCATGAAATTAACAGACCAATGAATGGATCTAGAAAATATCATCCTGAGTGAGGTAACCCAGTCAAAAAAGAACACACATGGTGTGTGTTCACCAATAAGTGGGTATTAGGTAAAAAACTCAGAATACCCACAACACAACTCACAGACCACATGAAACTCAAGAAGAAGGAAGACCAAAGTGTGGATGCTTCAGTCCTACTTAGAAGGCGTCACAAAATTATCAGAGAAGGTAGTGGGTGGGATGGGAGGAATAAAGGAGGGGGGGGAAAGGGGGACAGAATCAGGTATGGGAGGAGACAGGTAGATGTTCCTATCAGGAAATTGAACAGAGGTGTGTAGCAATGGGGGATGGGGAAGTAGGGGTAGCCACCAGATAGTCCCATATGAATGGAAAACA
This sequence comes from Mus minutoides, assembly GCA_902729485.2. Classification (NCBI taxonomy): domain Eukaryota; kingdom Metazoa; phylum Chordata; class Mammalia; order Rodentia; family Muridae; genus Mus; species Mus minutoides. The sequence goes on from LR753479.1 coordinate 25,144, forward strand.
AGAAGCTCCCAGGACCCAATTGGGATGACATTAGCTAAAATACCTAAGTAAGGAAAAATAGAACCTGTAGAGACCATATCCAGTAGATAGACACAACCCCTGGTTTAGTGTTGGAGCTACACACCCATCTCAAAAATTTTAACTTGTTATTGTTCATGTCTAAAGGAAATGCAGGGACAAAGAGTGAAGCAGAGACTGAAGGAAAGGTCATCCAGGGGCCGCCCCACCTAGGGATCCAACCAATCTACAGACACCAAACCCTGACACTATTGCTGATGCCAAGAAGTTTTTGCAGACAGGAGCCTTGTATAGCTGTCTCCTGAGAGGGTTTGCCAGCACCTGACCAATACAGATGCTGATCACTCAGCTAACCATCAGACTGAGCATGGGGACACAAATGGAAGAGTTAGAGAAAGGACTGAAGAAGCTGAAGGGGATTGGAACTCCATTGGAAGAACAATACCTTCCAACTAGAACCCCTCAATCCCCCAAAGAACCCAGGGGCTAAAACACCAACCAAACAGTACTCATGAACCCATGGCTCCAGCTGCATATGTAGCAGAGGATTCCCTATCTGGCATCAGTGGGATGGGAGGTTTGCAGAGGGGAAAACTGGATGGAGGACAACATTTGAAATGTAATTAAATAAAATAACCATAAAAAAGAATTGAATGCATCCATGGAATACTTATGTATTTCAAAAAGCTACTTCTGCCTAGGGAATGGTGTTCCTCATGCTAGAATGATTCTACTCACAGCAATTAGGCATTTTCTTTAAGAAAATTTCCCACAGACATGGTCACAGGTGAATCTAATTCCAACAATCCTTTGCTGACATTATACTAACACCTCATGCTAGGTTATTTCAAGTTGACATTTAAAGCTGATCACCATAGATGCATTTATATTATGTTCACCCTTCAAGTGGTTTTCTGTAATTTACTGTTTACAGCTCTTTGCAAGGTTTTATTCTTTAATGTTTTGTTTAATGATGTATCATCTAAAATCTTTTTACATTAGCAGAAGTTAATAAAACTGAACCTACAAATTCCTGGCTTGATAGTCAGAATATCATGTTATTTTTAAAGAATTATAATTTTCATGAAACTAATTATTCATAAATTTAATTTTTAAGATTGAGCTTACTCTTCACTATTTTCTAAAGATCATTATTTTATAATTTTCTAAAATTTATAGCAATCATTTAATTTCTTCATTTATTGTAAATAATAGAATGTAAAGAAAAATGTTGACCAGTCCTAGCCTTTATGAGCTTATAAACTCCTATAGTATTAGGCTTATAAGAGCAGCTGTAATGATTTTACTTATGAATTTCAGTAATCTTTCTTTAGGAAGAAAACTTTTTGATACACTTTAATTGTGTATGTTCATGTGTGTGTGTGTGTGTGTGTGTGTGTGTGTGTGTGTGTGTGTGTGTATGTGTACATGTATGTTTATGTATGGGCTGACATATTTGTAGGTCAGAGTGCAACTCTGGGACTTAGTTCTCACATCCCCCAATATGGATCCTGAGGATCAAATTTAGGCCAACACAATTTTTCTAGACAACATTTTTTCTGAGCCATTTTTATGGACCTCAGTAAACTTTCTTTGTAATATTATATAGGTATTTTCAATTCAAATGCTTGACTACATGAATTACACTACATGAACTATGTTTCTAAAATATTACTTCTGATTGTAATTCCAACAGCATACATAAATGAGGCAACCAGAAGAACCATGGTTATGTACTAGAAACTTTTAACATTGCTGTATACTAATGTAAGTTATAGTTACATGTTAAGAATAAGGATAGTTTTTAATTTCCATTTAAAGTAGCACTAGACTTATAACGTTGTAGACATCATTTTCAACTTTCTATTGTAAAAAGTAATAACAATGCAACTCAAGACAGTATTCAGGAATTATTTGGGGGTCTATCATCCCCGTGTATCTTTATATCAGTAAATAAGCTCTACTTCATAACTCTACATGGGTAGGAGATTATTAGTTAATATTTTTTAATCCATTTTCTTGGAAAAGCAATAGTCTGTCATCTATCTATCTATCTATTTATCTATCATCTATCATTTATCTATTCCTACTGTGTTTCTATATATTTATGTATCTATGTATTTATCTATGTATCTATGTATCTATCAATCTATAATCTATCTACCTATCATATATGTATGTATGTATGTATCTATCTATCTACCTATCATTTATCTATTCCTACTGTGTTCCTATCTATCAATCATCTCTCTGCCTATCTATCTATCTATCTATCTATCTATCTATCTATCTATCTATCATCTATCCATCCATCTATCATTTATCTATTCCTACTTCTATCTATCTATCTATCTATCTATCTATCTATCTATCTATCTATCTATCATCTATGTATGTATCATCTATGTATGTATGTATGTATGTATGTATCTATCATTTATCTATCTATCATCTCTCATTCTCTCTCTCTCATAGTGGTGTTAATAATGTTGGTGATGAGGAGGAAGATGAGCATTATGGTGGTGATTACTTGATAGATCTCTGAAGTAAGACATTTTTAGTATTTTACATAGAAATGTCTAGTGATTGGAAATGTTGAACCCCTGAAACATGTTCAGGTGCTTAAAAGAAATGCTATACTTTACCAAATTAATTATTTGTGTAGATCTTTTAATCATACTTGGACTTTAAAAGACCAAGGCCTCAATAAGTAATGTATACAAAAATCTTTCCCTTCGACTCAGAAAATAATCAATTTCAATATCCTTATGTATCACATAAAAAATAAGATGCCAGTACTATATCCTTCTTATTAGATGTATTATTAATCTTTTCTTTGGACAGGGTTTCTCTGTATAGCCCCTGATGTCCTGGTACTCACTTTGTAGACCAGGCTGGCCTGAAACTCAGAAATCTGCCAGCCTCTGCCTCCCGAGTGCTGGAATTAAAGGCAGGCAACACCACGACCCACATATTTTTGATTGTAATTGTACATACATGTTGGGAACAAAATTAAAAAGGGGGGGGGGAACTGGTGGCCATGGGAATAGTAGAGGAGGAAAAGAAGCCCACTGCCCTGCCAGAGTTTCCCTATTCTCTGGTCAGTCAGGCATGGGAAGGCTGCTACTTACCCTATCCACTCATTCCTGGGTAGGCATTCCTCTATCCCACTCTTCAGGGGGTGGTCAAGGGGCAGCCCTGCCTGGGGACACCCCCCCTGGAGCTACTTAGCTAAAGCCACCAGGGTTGTGGGATAGAGGGAATAGGGGAAGAACTTCCCAACAATAACCAGAGTGCGCAGCGGAACTTGAAGGACAGAGACTGTCTATGGTTTAAGAGCTTTATTATAGAAATGCAGGGGAAAGAGAGAAGATAGAAGAGAGGGAGGGAGAGAGAGAGAGAGAGAGAGAGAGAGAGAGAGAGAGAGAGAGAAGAGGAGAAGACAAAGAGAAAGGGAGAGGAGAGAGAAGTGAGAGGACAAAGAAATAAGGGTAAGAGTAAGAGAGCAAGAGTAAGAGAGCGAGGTGTGGGCTGAGCACCCCTTTTTATGGTCTTCACTGTAGCTAGGTAAATGGGGAGGAGTTTAGCCTGAAGGTCAGAAGCTTGGGCCATTGCTTACCTGACCACTGACCATGCTTCTCTTGTGGGGGCTGTGGGAGGTGGTACCTTAGGTAGGGGCTGGAGTTCCAGGAGCATGAGGGAATGCCTACCGTGTCATGTAGGTGAATTATGACCATCAGGGTTCAGACCTCAGCTCTATGTTATGGAGACCATCCTGCAATTCCCCACACTTCCTCCTCTTTTTTTATTAGAAAAAAAGGTGGGGGGGCACTGATGTGACTGTGTCATTAATTATGAAAATTTAGAATGTAGTGGAATTATCAGAAGAAAATATACAGCCTAGAGAAATAGCAGAACAAAGCCAGAGTAGTAGGGAGAGTTAAGGGTAAGAGTTAAGAAGGCAAGAGATTGAGTTGAGAAGGCAAAAGATTGAATTGAGAAGACAAGAGATTGTACATTCAATTGTTTCATGAGTACATGTACAATTTGAGAGTAATAACATCCATTTCTGAACAGCAATTAATTAATCTAGATAGACATTATGCTTTCCTCACTATCATATAACTTTCCCCAAAGTTCAACAGCCATTTGACTTTAGCAAAAGAGTCCATCTGTAGCTGGAAGGTCCCAGGTCTGTCTTCTATACTTCAGCATTTGTCTCGGGAGCCCTCAGTCAGATGAGAATTTTGGAGGAAGGCAGCTTTGTCTGCAGGTCCCTGTAGATGGCGCTGTCTCAGGTAGAGCTGTGGTAGCAGGTCCCATGTGGAGATAGACCTGTAGAGTAATTATAACAAAGGAGCAGAACACCAGCAGAGGATATCTTCATAGTGTGGATAGCAAAAGTTATGCCTTCAATGGTTTGCTTTCAAGAGCACATCTCAGTCCCTTTGGATCTCTAAAGAAGAAAATATCCTGTTAATTGTGTAGCTGGAGTAGGCAGTTAACAGTTCTTCTGTAAAAGAAAACCAGTTATTAATTAAGGATTGGACGACTTTTGTACCTTAAAGGAAATTTTAAACAAGTTGTAAGAACTTTTAGACATAAATCATGAATATTAGAGAGAAAATAGCTTTTAGAAAAAGAGGCAAGAAGTTTTTTGTTAAAAGGCACAATTCAGGTATTCAGAGAGCAAGAGTAAGAGAGCGAGGTGTGTGCTGAGCACCCCTTTTTATGGTCTTCACTGTTGCTAGGTAACTGGGGAGGAGTTTAGCCTGAAGGTCAGAAGCTTGGGCCATTGCTTACCTGACCACTGACCATGCTTCTCTTGTGGGGGCTGTGGGAGGTGGTACCTTAGGTAGGGGCTGGAGTTCCAGGAGCATGAGGGAATGCCTACCGTGTCATGTTGGTGAATTATGACAATTGGAGTTCAGACCTCAGCTCGACTGGAGACCAGCCTGCAATTTCCCAAACATACATGTATGTGAATGCATGTGAGAATGTCTGTGTGTGTTTGCATGTGCATGTGTGTGTGTACATGTGTGTTCATGAGAATGTATATATGTCTGTATGTACATGTGTGTGTTTCTGTGTATGGTGTGTCAGATGCCTCTGAAGTTCAGAAGAGACTGTCAGGCACTTAGAAATGGACATGGAATACCATGAGCCAGGTCTCTGTGGATGTTAGGAAATGTCTCTGCAGGAGTTGTTATGCACTCTTATCTGCCAAGCCATTTCTCTATCTTCATTGTCCTAATTGTATCTGATGCATTTTGGATCTTATGGGGCCTTTAAGGTTCTCTCTATGATTCCAACAACTAGCAGAATCTATATCCTGCTAGACTAATATGTGAGTTAGGCATTAAGGTTCCAAATACTTAAAGAGTGAGCCCTGGTGCAGAAGTCACCACCTCACCTAAGATGATTAGTACATATTAGGTTAATATATTTGTTCTTTTTGTTATTAGATATTTTCTTTATTTATTTTTCAAATGCTATCCCGAAAGTTCCCTGTATCCCTCTCCCCCGCCCTGTCCCCTACCCGCCCACTCCCACTTCTTGGCCCTGGTGTTCCCCTTCTTAAAATCATTATAATTACACCTTGTACATTTGTTCAAAACATTAACTTGCCATAAGAAATGAGAAGTGAAATATTATCATTTTCACTGGGAGTAATGCCTATATTTACCTTTATTGAATGCAGATGCAAATATTGCTTAGTTTTATGCAATTCAAATGTTGCATTACAGTGTTGTTCTCTTTTGGTAACTAATATTTCATTGAGGAATATGGAGCAGTTCTTTACTGTATGGCAATATAGATAATCTATGTATTTTAAGAGAAAAGTTGTAACCACAATCATGGAAGGCTCAACAGTGCTGCTAATTATGTTTGTAACATATACCTTTAATGGAGTGCAATAGTTTTCTATTGGGAGAGACAGTAGAGGCATCACAGTTGGGAGCTCCAAATACCCTCAAGCATAGTAAAGGATGAGGCTTCAATTTAAGAGATTGTGTTATATTACATTACTCATGTAATCTTGCTGCCATGCTATGTTATCAATAGCTAAAATAATAATAAAGACTACCACGGGGGTGGGGGGAGATGTTCATGCTGGAATGTGCACTTAGCGCTGTGAAACTGCTGCAAATTTTGCTTATACCCCATATCTCTTTGGAAGACATTGGGAACTAGGACAAACTGATCCCTTTCTTTTCTTCCTGTTGTATAATGCAGCAGGTTAGTATTGGCGTGCCACTATAATCTTAATCATTGTGACTAGGTTTGCTGAGGTTGCAGTGACAACAGCGATAATACTCATTGTAAAAAAAAAAAAAAAAAAAAAAAAGGGCCAAAGCACTGCCTGTACACACCAGCCTGTGCCTTCTACTCAGCTTACTTTATTTTCCCTGCCTGCATAATCTGTATTCCAGTTAATTATTTAGTGTTATTCAACTTCTTATCTTCTGAAAAGGAGAGTCTATTTTGAATCACAAGGCAACTGACCTTGAAAGCAAGTTTTATATATATAATACCACCCAAAGGTTTCCCTCAATGGATTTCTTTGTTCCAGATGAGTTTCAGTATACAATCTCCAATGTTCTATCAATACTGAATGATATAGATTCAGTGTTTCTTAGTCTTGAACTTTACTTGTATTTGTATGTGTTCTTACAAATCTTATGGTTATGAGTAAGTAGAACACAGATAAATTTGTGAGTGTAAAGCAAGGGTATCAAGAATTCAAAGATAGCTTGGGTTGCAAAAGGATACCAATGCCACCAAGTAATATATCTAGCTAAATAAAACAACTGAGTTGTATCACTACTGCTGTAGAGAATAAGGTCTTTTCTCTCAGTCCACTCTGTTGTTTCATAAAGGATCTGTGTGCTCCCATTCTTCTTTTCTAAACATTAATACCAAATGACATTTTCTAGAAGTGTGTGAATTATTCATTTTGGCAAAAGAAAAAACTGTGAATTAAATGTTAAACCAAAAGGTTTACATTGGTTCCAGAGACTAAAGTTTGTGATCTACAAGACATTAGTTAAGAAATAACTGAGATATAATTATAATTTTAAAATAAGAAATTAAAATATAGTAAAACAGTTATGAGGGTCTAATTTAGATTAAAAATCATCATTCTTATGACAAGGATTGTCAGTATATGATGCACAATTATCCATGATAATGACAATAATAGATTAGTAATACACTTTCTATAATGTATATGCCCTAATGAGTTGATGGATGTGATTCTGATTAATACTACCCGGCTGTACTAGACCAAAGAAAAACATAGTAAGAAAAACATAGTAAGAAGGTGTTTTGCTCATCTAGAAAATCATACACAATCTGGACTTTATAGAAATATTAATATTTTTGAGAATTAAGTCTATTATTATAGCTAATGTCTAACTTGTCTATCAGTTATAGCTATTTGCTTTGGAGATAAACATTTCCATTTTTGTTTTTTTGACATTTTTATAATTTACTTTTTTCTTATCATCAAACTTAAGAAGTGGATACAAGCTTTTCATCTCAAAAGAGGAATGATAATTTACCTAGTGCAATAATAGCCAGGAAGCATAATAATTTTATTGAGTTTCCTACTAGAAGTGAGAAATCGAAGTTTGTTTTGCTTTTAAGTAATAGTTTATTGTGTTGAATGGATTTTATAATTTTGGTTTTCTGTTTACAGTGACAGTGACTCTGTGTCTGTGTGAGTTGGCATTTTCCTTCACCTCATGTTTATTGACTGTATTTTTGTACTTTTCATACTGGTAAACTAGAATATAAAAATAATGGAAAATACAGATATACTTTTGAGAATAAATTTAGAGAACATATTTCACTAACTATACTTGAAAAGAAATTGTTTTTATGTAGATATAGCATCAAAATTTCTTTCATGAAAATATTCTAATGAAAATAACCTTGATTTTTATTAGCCCATTTTCTATTTTAAATCACACTAGGAAGGAATGGTTAAATCCAATATAAAGCACAGGACAATTTAACAGGCTTAATAGTCCTATAGATAAGATAGAAATGTTTCTGCTATTATCTTGAGAGTTGGTGGTGAGCTAAGTTTTCTTCTTTAAGCACTACACTACTCATTATGTTTCTTTAATGAAAATTAAATGATATATTTTTAAGAGAGTTTATAGAATCATTGCTTTGAGAAAGCATTTCTGAAAATCCTACATCATACTAATTCTGTTGATGTTTTGGCTATAGTCATTATTCCCTTCAGAGTGACTAATTGCCCAGGTCTCAGAGAGTACATATTTTACTTATTCAAATACTAGGTTCTCCTAAGGAACAGGAATATATTTATTGGCCTTCAAACTGATACTGAAGAGTAGACTCTATAAAGAGGTATTTTCATGTGATGTGTGGTGGTGAACACTTGTGAATACAACAGTCAGAAGTAGAGTCAAGAGGATTTCTGTGAGTTTGAGATCATCTCATTGAGTTAGTGAGTTTCAAACCAACCAGGGTGAGAGTGGATCTAGTCCTGAAAGACAGAGAAAGGATGGGGAGGGCTCAGTAGCTTTGGTCTCATCTCCTCAATAATTATGACGTTTGTCTTTTTATTTAAGCCTTAAAAAAATGTAACATAGCCTTGATGATTCCGTCTTCCCTTTCCTAGCTAATGTGAAGACATGTAAATGAACATTTCACCTTTTTTGAATCTAAGAGCTATGGAAACTTTATCTTATAACATTATTTTGCCAACTAGTGCCATTAGAATATTTCCTGAATTATGTGAACTCCACACTCACTTTTGAATGAAAATAAAAGTAAAACCACAGAGTATGATATACTTTTGATTGTGATATACAATTAACAACACAAATCAATAACTTTAAAAATCTTACTTTCTCTTTCACCTTTACTTTTCCCCCCTTCCATGGGTGTCTCCTTTATCTATAATCCATAATCAATGTTGGATTGAAAATACAAGGAAAGCCAGAGTGCAATATTTCTTTTGGTTATGACTTATAATCTTCAGTTCCAAACTAACAACATTTTTGCCTTTATTTCCCTTTCAATTCTTCTACCCTTTCTGTGCATCACCCTTCCAGGCTTCCTGACAGCCCTCATGTCCTCACTCTTTTTAAAGAAAGAAAAATATTCTGAATAGAGTCAAATAATCTTTAAAAATAAAGACAAAGGTTTATTCTTGAAGATGATTATAAGCTAATTTATAGTTAGAGACAATCTCAATTTAAAACCAATATGAAATAAATATTTTGATTTAGTTGACTCCTATGATTAACACAGATATTAGTTTCCAAAAGGAAACATAATTATATTATCCAGGTGGTTATGTCTCACAATTTCACACACCTATGGAGACTTGGCTGTATTTGATATCTAGCATGTTTCTCCCATTTCTTCTTGTTAAATTCCATGGTATGTTACAATAATTTTATATTTAATATCACAGTAAACTTTCTATAATCTCTTGCAAAATGAGTTTAATAAGTGCTTTTACTGTTTCCTCTTTTTTTAATTTCCTTTTAAACCAAGAGAAATGCTATGGAATTGAGTAAAAGTAAGTTAAATTAAGTATAGGAAATATATTTTTTAACTGCAAAACTCTAGAGGCATCTGTATTCAGATTACTTCATAAGTAGCTTTTACTTTTATCCATATTTATAGAAATACTGTAGCATCCACACTTTGGAGTGGAGCTTCTTTAATCTTGGGTTTCATATGGTCTGTGGGTTGTATCCAAGCATTTTTTTTGTTAGTATCCACTTATTACTGAGTACATGCAATGCCAAGAAGGGCCTGCTGACAGGAGCCTGGTATATCTGTCCCCTGAGATGCTCTGTTAGAGCCTGACCAATACAGATGCAGTATTGAGAGTAAATGCGTGCACCACTACTGCCAGGCTAAAAAGGAATTCTTAAAAATCATTGAGTTGAAGCATACTAACCATGTTGCTGCCCTGGCCCCTCCAGAAATTTGCAATTATGAAGTGACATGGAGGGTAAATTGATAATTTAGAAACATTATGTGGGTCATTTTAAGATTCTGCCTGTACATTGCTAGATCACATCATAAATCTCAATCTCACAAATTATAAATCTACTCCAAAATAAACAAAGTCAGTTTTATTGTACATTCAAAGGGAACCTGACACTGTTAAGTGTTTGGTGTGTTAAGAGACAAGTTACAGTTTCAACTTACCTAATTTTAAGAGTAATATGAATTTGACTTTTAAAAACATTGTGGCATGTGTTTGAAGCTCTTCATATGGGTTACCATCCACAACAATTTCAGGTTAAATGCTGACGGAGACTCCTGTTTGTGTTTAACTGCTCTCTAAGTGAGGTCATTTATTGTATACTGGAAATCAATTCAGAAGATCATGTTAGTCTACTAAGCACTTCAGATAAGGCAGTTCCATGAAACACACCAAGATTATCACAAGGAATTGCTCTCATATGCCATAAAAGAAAAATGAGCAGAACATGGCTTGCTGAAAGGAGTTACAGTTTGACAGCCCCTCCCATAGAAGAACTGAAGTCATGCAGTGACAGTTTGCTCTGGTTAGTACTCACAGCTTGAAAGCTTAACAGCTAGAGCATACTCTGGGTGTGTGGAGCCATTCGTATGTGTGTCTCTCAACCGATGATGAGGGTTTCAGAGCCGATACTGGACATGGACATGGGAAACTACAGTGAAGTTTTGGACCCAACTTACTCGACCTTGGAGTTTGACACTATGCAGATTCTGTATAATCCCAATGGTGAGTTCTCATATGATTATACATTAGAGAAATAAGCACAAGAGAAAGAAATGGAGCTCTCAGATAGGAATGATTAGCTTTGTGGCTGTAGAATTAAAGAGTCTAAGACCACAAATCAGAACATGAATTTAAATT